>SJYA01000868.1:2330466-2377740 GCA_006410615.1 Neotragus moschatus
CTGTTATGTGGGGTGTACGTACACCGGAGTCACACGCTTCCCATAAATATGTGATGTATATAACTAAAGTTTCAAAGGAGAAATAAGGCCAACTACGTGGTGTATGTACACCGCATGAATACGCTTTCTATGAATAGGTGATGTATATAACTAAAGCTTCAGAGGAAATACGATTTCCCTGGATTGTATGAGAATGAGGCAAACATTTATGTGGGGTGTATGTACACCGCAGTGATACGCTTCTTAGCATGAATACGTGGTGTATAGAACTGAAGTTTCAAAGGAGAAATAAGGCTAACTACGTGGTGTATGTACACCGCATGAATACGCTTTCTATGAATAGGTGATGTATATAACTGGAGCTTCAGAGGAAATACGATTTCCTTGGATGGTATGAGAATGAGGCAAACATTTATGTGGGGTGTATGTACACCGCAGTCATGCGCTTCTTAGCATGAATACGTGGTGTATATAACTGGAGATTTAGAGAGGAAATAGGTTTTCTGGACTGTACTTCATCCTTACTATAAACCTATCACGACGACAATGGCCCAAGGAATCTGTGCGGTGTACGTACACCCGATGCTGCACAGACATCATGAGGCAAAGTATGTGGTGAACGTCCACCGCAGGAATACGCTTTGTATGAATATGTGATGTATAGAACTAGAATTTTAGAGAAGAAACAGTTTTCTTGTTTTGGACTTCCTACTGACTACAAACCTCTCACGACCACAATGGATGAAGGACTTTCTTTGTACGGTGTACGTACACCCGATGCTGCGCGTATATCATCGAAGCTGGAAGCTCCTCCTCCTTCTTATGACGAGACCTTGCGCGGTGTACATACACCGCAGAAGAAAAAGAAAAAGAAAAAGAAGAAGAAGAAGAAGAAGTCGCTTCAGGCGCTGTTAGAAGAGAAGAGAAGAGAATAGGGGAACGGCAACAAGAATGCTCGGACTCTGTTCGGTGTACGTACACCGTACATCGAAACAGGAAGCTCCTCCTTCGTATGACAAGACCTTGCGGTGTACATACACCGAAGAAGAAGAAGAAGAAGAAGAAAAAGAAGAAGAAGAAGAAGTCGCTTCAGGGGCTATTCGAGAAGAGAAGAAAAGAAAAAAAGGGGGGCGGCAACAATAATGTACGCACTCTCTTCGGTGTACGTACACCCGATGCTCCACGTAGATCGCGCGACTGGACGCTCCTCCTCCTTCGTATGACAAGACCTTGCGGTGTACATACACCGCAGAAGAAGAAGAAGAAGAAGAAGAAGAAGAAGTCGCTTCAGGGGCTATGAGGAGAGAAGAGAAGGAAGGAAGGCAACAAGAAGTTCGCCCCTCAGACGCAAGAGACGCTACAGACCCACACCTACACATATATATATATATATAAATATATACATGTATATATATACATATATATATATATATATACGTATATGACTACTANAGAAGAAGTCGCTTCAGGGGCTATGAGGAGAGAAGAGAAGGAAGGAAGGCAACAAGAAGTTCGCCCCTCAGACGCAAGAGACGCTACAGACCCACACCTACACATATATATATATATATAAATATATACATGTATATATATACATATATATATATATATATACGTATATGACTACTAACACTAATACGATTACTACATCTTTTGCTGCTGCTGCTGCTGCTGCTGTTATTTGAGTCTTCGTCTTCCTGCTGCAGCTCCTGCTGTTGCTGCTGCTACTGCAGCTCCTGCTGCTGCTGCTGCAGCAGCTGCTGCCGTCGTCACCGTATCACCATCTACTACCGCGCTGCTGCTGGTGTTACTGCTGCTGCTGCTGCTGCTCTTAATGCTGCTGCTGGTGCTGCTGCTGTTGCTGCTGCTCTTGATGTTGCTGCTCTTGCTCTTAATGCTAGTGCTGCTGCTGCTGCTGCTGTTGTAAATGCTGCTGCTGCTGCTCTTGATGTCGCTGCTGCTGCTGCTGCTGCTCTTACGGCTGCTGCTGTTGCTGCTGCTGCTGCCCCTGCTGCTGCGAGAGGAAGAAGAAAGAAGTCGAAGAAGAGGAAATGAAGATTTTCCTTCTCCCTCTTCTTCTTCTTCTTCTTCGTCAACAGCAGCAGCAGCAGCAACAGCAATAGCACCAGCAGCGGCAACAGTAGCAGCAGCAGCAGGAACAGCAGCAGCAGCAGCAGGAGCAACAGCAGCAGCAGCAGCAACAGCAGCAGCTGCTGGTGCAGCCCCAAAAGAGATAAAGAAGGAGAAACAGAGAAGAAGAAGAGCAAGAAGAGTAAAAAGGAGGGAGAAAGAGAAGGAGAACCCGCCACCCCACGAGGAAATAGAAGACGACGAGGAAGCGGCGCCGTCAACAAATCTATCGAAGAAGAAAAGGAAGAAAGTAGAGAAGAAAAGAAGAAGAAGAGAAAAGAAGAAAAGAAGAAGAAAGGAAGAAGAAAAAGAANTGAGTGAACTCCAGGAGTTGGTGATGGACAGGGAGGCCTGGTGTGCTGCAATTCATGGGGTCGCAAAGACTGAGTGACTGAACTGAACTGAACTGAGTCATATTCGATTAGGAGTCACCCTAATGACCTCATTTAATTTAATTACCCCGTTCAAAGACCTGATCTCCAAATACAGTCACATACTGAAGTCCTAGGGGTTAAGACTTCAATATATGAACTTTGAGGTCATATACCATTCAGCCCATAACAGTGTATTTCACAGACTGACTATTTTTGTGGAGGAGTGGGTTAAGGTTTTTTTATTTCTTTATAAACAGTTTGGTCCCTGATGGGGGCTTCTCCCCTCTCCAGTTTGGCTACAGTTCTGAACATTGCTGGATTTTGAGCAGCTCCACCTAGAACACCAAGGTTGCACCACTTGGAATCTTTGAGGGAGCTCCCCATGCTCCATAACCCAGCTCTGATGGAATCACCAGATTCTGCTTTTCCGCTTACACATCCCTAGCAGCCCCTGATCCCAGCCCTTGATAAGCTGGCCTGTACCCAGAGAGAAGACAAATGGTTGGTTATAGGGCAGGGTGCTGTCAAACTCCGTTCCATCTTCTAGCTTTCCCATGTAGTGCCTGTGCAGGGTGTACCCTTTGCGCTATTTGATGGGACAGTGGTCTTCTTGTTTCTTGACTCTGATTTGTAGCTTCTGGGGAGGCCACTTCAGCCAGGGTACAGCCCCTTTGCTCACCGCCTGCCCTTCCAACCCCCCCTAGTCCCCTCCTCTGCTTGTCAATTCCCACCCATCCCCTTCTGCAAAGTCCAGACCCTATTTGGCTACAGAGCGGCTGCCCCATCTGGGAGTTGGGGGGACTCCCATTCACACCACATCCAGTTGCTTCCCACCCAGCACACCCATATATCTGCGGCTATTGCAGGGGATTGGCCCTGAGGCATCTACATGTCTCCACTAGGTGGTTCTGGGGAGCCCCAGTCCTGCAGGGGCACGTCCATGCTGGCCCTGTGCCTCCTCCCCAATTGCTGCCCCAACTTTGCGCCCTCTGGGGCCTGCAGGACACCCGGAGTGGTCCCCTGTTGGCCACAGATTGATTTTTATATGCTGAGCCAACTTTGTAGTCCTGGAATAAATTCCATTTGATCATGAGATCAGTTAATTCTTTCTATATGTTGCTGGATTTAGTTTGCTAGTATTTTCTTGAGGATTTCTATGAGCAGCTGCTAACATTATGATGGGTCTTTAGTCCCACCATTTAAAGTATATTTATATGTGCTATTTCACTTAATTGCATGAGGTGAGTAGTCCAGTCATATTCAGACTAAACTGAGGCTCAGGAAAGTGAAGTGATTTTCCCCTAATTATAAATTTGCAGTAGTACATAGTACAAATTGAAACCACAACTACAGATGAGAAGAACACTAGGGAGATGCAAGAAAGAAGGATTTGGTGATAACAAAGAGAGATTTTGTATGGCTAGAAGTTTACGGGGTCAGTTTCAATGGCTTCCATGATCTCCATGACGTAAGAACTGAAGTCATCTGCTGATATGCACAGAGTGAACAGACCTGTGGTTTCAGTTCATGCATATTATTAAACCAAGTAGGGCTGACGGTTCTCATTAATTTTGAGATCATGATTTGACTAGATAAACTGGAAGGGGAATAAACCAAACAACTGATGATAGGGCTTAGACTGTATCAGTATCAGTGTATACTGCAACTTAGATTCCTTCTTTCTTGAAAAGCTTTTCTCCAAGTAAACTATCAATTCATACCCTCTCGTCTAAGCCTTCATGGAGCTATACAGTGATGTACCATAACTCCTCAGTCAATGGATATTGAGTTCAAATTCTACCCCTGGGCCCAGTGGATTGTGTGACTTTGCAAATCATTTAATATCGGCAAGACTTTCAGTTCAGCTCAGTCGCTAAGTAGTGTCTGACTCTCTGAGACTCCATGGACTGCAGCACACCAAGCTTCCCCGTCCATCACCAACTCCCAGAGCTTACTCAAACTTGTGTCCAGAGAGGCAGTGATGTCATCCAACCATCTTATCCTCTGTCGTCCCCTTCTCCTGCTACCTTCACTCTTTCCCAGCATCAGGATCTTTTCCAAGTGGTCAGGTCTTCGCATCAGGTGACCAAAGTACTGGAGCTTCAGCTTCAGCATCAGTCCTTCCAATGAATATTCAGGACTGATATCCTTTAGGATGGTCTGCTTTGATCTTCTTACAGTCCAAGGGAGTGTCAAGAGACTTCTTCAACACCACAGTTCAAAAGCATCAATTCTTCAGCGTTCAGCTTGCTTTACACATCCACACAGGACTACTGGAAAAACCATAGCTTTGACTAGATGGACCTTTGTTAGCAAAGTAATGTCTCTGCTTTTTAATATGCTGTCTAGGTAGGTCATAATTTTCCTTCCAAGGAGTGTCTTTTAATTTTATGACTGCAGTTACCAGCTGCAGTGATTTTGGAGTCTAAAAAAATGAGGTCTGTCACTGTTTTCATTGTTTCCCCATCTATTTGCCATGAAGTGATGGGACTGGATGCCATGATCTTCTTTTTTTGAATGTTGAGTTTTAAGCCAGTTTTTCTCTTTCACCAAATAAGGGAATTGAATTAGATGTTTTCTAAGCTATCTTTCCAGTTTTATGACTCTGTTAATCTAGTGAATAAGGGGAGTGGTGATTCAGTTGACTGAAAATTTTCAAACAGCATGGATGAGGAATTCACTAGGGGTAGATAAGGAATCAGTGAAGAGCAATGAAGCCTGGTAAAGCAGAGAGCAGGTAAGCTAGGAAGGGTAGAAAGTGAAAGTAAGAAAGTAAACATTGGGTAGGGGATGCTACCCAGAGTTGGGGATGTCATGGGGCATATTACACAGGCTACTGGAATCTAGGTAGTTAATTCATTAAAAATTGTTTTAATTAAATATAACTAAAGAAGGACTTCCCTGGTGGTCCAGTGGCTAAGACTCTATGCTCTCAATGCAGGGGGACTGGGTTCAATCCCTGGTCAGGGAATTAGATTCCACAAGCCACAACTAAGAGTTTGAATGCTGCAATTAAGACCCAGAGAGCCAAATAAATTAAATAAATAAATACATTTTAAATATAACTAAAGAAATTAAAAATCCAGATCAGAGAGTCCAGGCTGGGACAGAAGATAGATAAACCCCACTACCTATTTTTACATCAGGATCACAATGTTATTTATCTCATTTACTGGATGGTGTACTGAAGAGCAACGACCTTACCCATAAGCTCCTTCAGCCCTGTCCCAAGAGCTTCTTGCTTCATTCACAGGTCACATGTGAATTTCATTTCTCTGAATGTCACATGATGCTTCATAATAATCTGGTTCATAGGAAGCAATGTTCTGATAATGAAAAGATAACGGTTTCTGTACAGCAGAAAGTAACACAACATTGTAAATCAACTACAATAAAAATTTTAAAAACAGATCAATTTTTCCTTTTCATATGAGTTTTGAATTATTTTAAAATTCTCTTTGAAACTATTTTAAAATAAAATGCACTGTTATTGTAAAAAATTCTAACATGCACATGCGTGATGTAGATAGTGACAATCCCATTCCTTTTCCTATTGTCTCCTCCAAGTCAAGCTTTCTTTCTATACAGTAATGTAATATTATTTACAAAAAATGGAATCATGAACACTGTTTTGCAAATTGTCTTTTTGTTTTCTTTTTTCTTTTAAATTAATTATTTTAATTGGAGGTTAATTACTTTACAATATTGTGGCAGTTTTTGCCACACATCGACATGAATTTTTGCTAACCAACCACTATATACCAGGTATTTTTTCATGTCACAGCATACACTTGTGCTTTATCCATTTTGACAGCTACAGGGGAGTCCACCATATCACAATATCATAATTTATGACACTCTTATTGATGGGCATTTGCCTTGTTTCCAATTTTTTGATATGTAAACAATACTGCAGTGAACATCCTTGTCTATATCTTGCATATTTGGGTAAATATTTCTAAAAAATACCTTCTTAAAACTAACTGCTTCAATAAAAAGTTAGGTATACAAATGTAAATTTTAAAAGTGAGATTGCTGGCTCAAAGAGTATTTTAGTAGACACTGCTAAATTATCCTCCAAAATGTCGAACCAATTTATAATCTCACCGGTGTATGAAAGCAAATGTTTCCTCACTCTCTAGCTAGCACTGGGCAGTCTGTTTTTTTTAAAAAATCTTTCTCATCTTATATACATGGAGAGTTGTCAGATTTAGCAAGTAAAAAGTGGAATGTCTAGATAAATTTGAATTCAGACAAAAAGATCAACCATCTTCATCTCTGAACTGGCTTCCATGTCTGATTTCTCCTTTGGTATCATCAGTGATCATCTTCTCTGATTATCAACGCTTATTATAGACATTTTTCTCATCCTAAATGGATGAGAAATACTTGTTATTTAAACTTGCATATTCTTAAGACTTAGTGGGATCAAGGGAATTTCCTTGGCAGTCCAGCAATTAAAACTGTGCTTTTCAATGCAGGGGACTCAGGTTTGATTGCTCGTCTTGGAATATAGATCTCATGCCACATAGTGCAGCCAAAAAATAAAATAAATAAATCTAGTAAGACTTAGTGCGAGCAGGTATAAATATAGGCCCTTTTCATGTCCTCTTTAGTGCGCTACACGTTTTTATATTTGTTCCTTTTGCCAGTGGTTTGTCTTCCTTAATGATTTCTAAGAACGTTTTTATCATTAAGGAATTAGACACATATATAACTCAGTTTTCCTTTTAACTATTTTTGTTTTATCCCCCATCTAGAAGTACTCTGTGTACCAGTTTATCAAGCCATATCACTATGAATGAATATGCATGCTCAGCTGTGTCCAACTCTTTGAGACTCCATGGACTAGCCCACCAAGGCTCCTCTGTCCATGAGATTTCCCAGGCAAGAATACTAGAGTGATTTGCCATTTCCTCCTCCAGGGGATCTTCCTGACCCAGAGTCTTCTGTGTTTCCTACATTGGCAGGTGGATTCTTTACCACTGAGCCACCTGGGAAGCTATACTACTATGACAGTGTCTCAAATCACTTGGATGTTTTATATAAATACAAATTCCTGGACCCCATTCTAGATGTAGTCAATCATATTTCTGGGACTAAAACTTGGGACTCTGTACTTAAAAAAAAAATCTCTGTTGGGGGGGTTTCTTTCTATCTCCATCTTTTCTTTTTTCCTTCTTCTTTACTTCCTACCCATCCTTCCAGACTTTTATTTAGTGATCAAGAGTAAAAAATTTTCTAGAATTATTAAAATTAAAATATAGAGGTAAACATGCAAACAATGTGATCAGAAGCTATATCTTCTGAGAGAGTGCACTGTGATTAAAATGACTATTATCAGTTCTTGACTTTAGGGAGATGAAAATAAAAATTGTAACTTTTTTCCTCTTAACATTAAAGAAGTCCCCTTTATTATGGAAAATTTTAAGCACTTATAAAAGTAGAGGGAGTAATTCCCATGTCCCATTGCCCAACCTCTGAAATGATCAACACACGGTCTGTCTTGCTTTATCTATGTGCCCTATTTCCCTCTATCATCTCCCATTTCCCCAGATTCAAAGCACATCCCAGGAGATTCCTAAACTCATCTGAGATCCAGAACTTTAGGATTTTGGGTTTCCGATTGTGTTTTACAAGTTCTTTCCAGAAAAATATTTACTCATGTTTTTTCTAGCTAGTCCCTGTATAATCTCATTTACTCTAGTTTCAACCTTAAGAATTTGAAGTCTATAACATTTTTTTTTTTTTTTAAAAACAAAGACAAAAGTCAGCTGGGGACATTTGGGGTAATGCTAAGGAGTAAGTACCTGAAATGTCCTCTACTAGAGATTTCAAATACCTCTTCAATATTCCATCAAACAGGACTTAACATCATAATTTTCTTAGATTTTCTTCAGTTCAGTTCAGTTCAATTGCTCAGTCGTGTCCGACTCTTTGTTACCCCATGAATCGCAGCATGCCAGGCCTCCCTGTCCATCACCAACTCCCAGAATTCACACAAACTCATGTCCATTGAGTCAGTGATGCCATCCAGCCATCTCATCCTCTGTCAGCCCTTCTCCTCCTGCCCTCAATCCCTCCCAGCATCAGAGTCTTTTCCAATGAGTCAAATCTTCCCATGAGGTGGCCGAAGTATTGGAGTTTAAACTTTAGCATCAGTCCTTCCAAAGAACACCTAGGATTGATCTCCTTTAGAATGGACTAGTTGGATCTCCTTGCAGTCCAAGGGACTCTCAAGAATCTTCTCCAACACCACAGGTCAAAATCATCAATTCTTGGATGCTCAGCTTTCTTTACAGTCCAACTCTCACATCCATACATGACTACTGGACAAACCATAGCCTTGACTAGATGGACCTTTGTTGGCAAAGTAATGTCTCTGCTTTTCAATATGCTATCTAGGTTAGTTATAACTTTCCACTGTTTCCCCATCATTTGCCATGAAGCGATGGGACCAGATGCCATGATCTTAGTTTTCTGAAGGTTGAACTTTAAGTCAACTTTTTCACTCTCCTCTTTCACTTTCATCAAGAGGCCCTTTAGTTCCTCTTCACTTTCTACCATAAGGGTGGTGTCATCTGCATATTTGTGGTTATTAATATTTCTCCCGGCAGTCTTGATTCTAGCTTGTGCTTCTTCCAGCCCAGCGTTTCTCACAATGTACTCTGCATATAAGTTAAATAAGCAGAGTGATAATATACAGCCTTGACGTATTCCTTTACTGATTTGGAACCAGTCTGTTGTTCCATGTCCAATTCTAACTGTTGCTTCCTGACCTGCATAGAGGTTTCTCAAGAGGCAGATCAGGTGATCTAGTATTCCCATCTCTTTCAGAATTTTCCACAGTTTGTTGTGATCCACACAGTCAAAGGCTTTGGCATAGTCAATAAAGCAGAAATAGATGTTTTTCTGGAACTCTCTTGCTCTTTTGAAGATCCAGCGGATGTTGGCAATTTGATCTCTGGTTCCTCTAAACCAGCTTGAACATCTGGAATTTCACGGTTCACGTATTGCTGAAGCCTGGCTTGGAGAATTTTGAGCATTACTTTACTAGCATGTGAGATAAGAGCAATTGTGCAGTAGTTTGAACATTTTTTGGCATTGCTTTTCTTGGAGACTGGAATGAAAACTGACCTTTTCCAGTCCTGTGGCCACTGTTGAGTTTTCCAAATAGGCTGGCATATTGAGTGCAACACTTTCACAGCATCATCTTTCAGCATTTGAAATAGCTTAACCGGAATTCCATCACCTCCACTAGCCCTGTTCCTAGTGATGCTTTCTAAGGCCCATTTGACTTCACATTCCAGGGTGTCTGGCTCTAGGTGAGTGATCACACCACTGTGATATCTGGGTCATGAAGATCTTTTTTGTACAGTTCTTCTGTGTATTCTTGCCACCTAATATCTTCTGCTTCTGTTAGGTCCATACCATTTCTGNCATCTAGTCAAGGCTATGGTTTTTCCAGTAGTCATGTATGGATGTGAGAATTGAACTATAAAGAAAGCTGAGCACAGAAGAACTGATGCTTTCGAACTGTGGTGTTGGAGAAGACTCTTGAGTCCCTTGGAAAGCAAGGAGATCCAACCAGCCCATTCTAAAGATCAGTCCTGGGTGTTCTTTGGAAAGACTGATGCTGCAGCGGAAACTCCAATATTTTGGCCACCTGATGCAAAGAAATGGCTCATCTGAAAAGACCCTGATGCTGGGAAAGATTGAAGGCAGGAGGAGAAGGGGAAGACAGAGGATGAGATGGCTGGATGGCATCACCGACTCAACTGACATGGGTTTGGGTGGACTCCGGGAGTTGGTGATGGACAGGGAGGCCTGGCATGCTGCAGTTCATGGGGTCGCAGGGAGTCGGACACGACTGAGTGACTAAACTGAACCGAACCATATTTAGTTACGAATTTTTTTCTTGTAAGGAGAAATTTTTTAAAATCTACTCTCAGCAACTCTCAAACATGCAATATAATATTATTAACTAGAGTCACTATGCTGTAAATCATATCACCTCTTATTTATAACTAGAAGTTTGCACCTTTCTGGCCACGCTCCCCCAACCTCAACCTCTGGCAACCACTAATCTGTTCTCTGTTATTTCTGTGTTTTTTTAGAGTCTACATATAAATAAGATTACACTGTATTTGTTTTTCTTTGATTTATTTCACTTAGCATAATGCCCTTGAGGTCCATCCATGTTGATGCAAATGGAAAGATTTCTTTTTAATGGCTGAATATTATTCCATTATGTGGGTATGTGCATGTGTATGTGAAAGTGAAGTTGCTCAGTCGTGTCTGACTCTCCAGTATTCTTGCCTGGAGAATCCCAAGGACAGGGGAGCCTGGTGGGCTGCCGTCTATGGGGTCCCACAGAGTCAGACACGACTGCAGCGACTTAGCAGCAGCAGCTGTAACGAACATGGGGTGTATATATCTTTCCAAGTTGGTGTTTTCGTTTTCCTTCAGAGCTATATCCAGAAGTGGAACTGCTGGATCATATGGCAGTTCTACTTTTATTTTTTTGAGGACCCTCCACACTGTGTTCCATAGTGGCTACACCAATCAACACTGAATAAGGGTTTTCTTTTCTCCACATCCTTGCCAACACTTGTTATTTCTAGTCTTCTTGATATCAGCCATTCTGCTGCTGCTGCTAAGTTGTTTTAGGCATGTCCGACTCTGTGCGACCCCATAGACGGCAGCCCACTAGGCTCCTCTGTCCCTGGGATTCTCCAGGCAAGAATACTGGAGTGGGGTGCCATTTCCTTCTCCAATGCATGAAAGTGAAAAGTGAAAGTGAAGTCGCTCAGTCGTGGAGTGGTGCCATTGCCTTCTCCGATCAGCCATTCTAACAGACATCAAATAATACCTTGTGGCTTTGATTTGCATTTCCCGGATGATAAGTGATATTGAGCGTATTTTTGATATCTGTTGGCCATCTGCATGTCTTCTTTGAAAACATATCTATTTAGCTCTTCTGTCTAGTTTTAACTGAATTGTATGCTCTGTTTGGCCATTGAGCTGTATGAGTTCTGTATATATTTTGGAAATTAACTCTTTATCAGATACATGATTTGCAAATATTTTCTCCCATTTAGTAGGTTTCCTTTTAATTTTGTTGATGGTTCTTTTGCTCTGAAGCTTTTTAATTACTCATTATTGGCCTTTTAAAATGATGTGCAGGAGCTCTTTATATAGAAAAGAAACAAGTCATCTGTGATAGAAGTACAATATTTCTTTTCATGGTTTGTCTGTCCTTAGACTTGGTTGACAATGCAGAAATTTTTACCCCCTTGCTCCCCTACTCTCTTCATATCAATTAAAAAACAGTGAAAGCAAGCTTCCCCAGTGGCTCAATGGTAAAGGCTCTGTCTGCAATGCAGCAGATGCAAGACAGGTAGGTTCAATCATTGGATTGGGAAGATCCCTTGGAGAGGGTAATGGCAATCCACTTCAATATTCTTGCCTGTGAAATCCCATGGACTTCTAGGCTTCCCTGGTAGCTCAGACAGCAAAGAATCTGCCTGCAATGAGGGAGACCTGGGTTCTATCCCTGTGTTGGGAAGAGCCTCTTGGAGGAAGGCATGGCAACTCACTCTTGTATTCCTGTCTAGAGAACCCCCATGGACAGAAAAACCTGGTGGGCTACAGTCCATGGGGTTGCAAAGAATCAGACACAACTGAAGTGACTGATCACATACATGGATTTCCAGAGAACCCTGGGCTACAGTCCATGGAGCCACAAAGAGTTGGACACGACTGAGCGACTAAACAACAGCAGAGTGAAAGGCACATTGACAATGGATTGACAGGGGCTAGGACACAGACTTAGGAGATAGACAAGAAAGAAAAATGCATTACAGTGTCATGAGGTAATTAGGGAGCTATAAAGCAGACAGGATTCATACCAAGGGGAAAGAGTGTGTGTGTGTGTGTATATATGTGTGTATATATATACGTATATATAGATATATATATATACACATATATTATATATATACATATATATACATATATACGTATATATATGTATGTATCTCAAGGAATGTTTCTTGGCAGAAGCAAAATCTGAACTGAGTTTTAAAGAATAAGATAGGAATTAGATAAAGTGGGACACAGCAGGCCTTGGAGACAGTACAGAAAGATTTGGGAAACAAGGACTTTATGACTGTAACAGGTAGTTTTAAATCTAGTCAGGAAGACTTAATTTAACTGATCTGTTAGAGGACAGCATTCATTGTAAATATAGATCTTTGTTCTTTGATTTAGTCACCATACTGTATTTTTGACAAATCATAAAACTGCCAAGGGTACCATATATTGGAGAAATGGGTTAATTAATGAGGAAATCCTAAAGAAAACATTTAAAAACTTGTTTTAGCCTGTTCTAGTTTTCTGCTTCCTATATATTAAATGTTTACACATACATTTAAGATATATATGTGCATATATATGTGTGTGTCCATGTGTGTATGTATGTATGTGTGTGTGTGTGTGTGTTCAGTCGTATCTGACTCTCTGAAATTCCATGGGCTATAGCATACATAAATATATATAAAATTTCTATTTTAAATTCCAAATGAAGCCTCAATTTACAGTAAATCAATCCAAAGAAGAATTGTTAGTTTTGCAAAGCGAATGTAACGCACTGGTTAGAAGCACAGGCTTTTTACAAAGAGAAACAACAGCTTATTGGTTAAGAGCACAGACACTGTGTGGGTTTAAATCCTGGCTCTGCTGAGTGATTCGGGGCAAGATCAAAACTCTCTATGCAAAATGGGGTTAACAGTAGTACCTCCTTCTGAGGGCTATTAAGGGAATTCCTAAGGGCGTCCCTTGTGGCTCAGCTGATAAAGAATCTGTCTGCAATGCAGGAGACCTGGATTCAATCCCTCGGTTGGGAAGATCTCCCTGGAGAAGGGAAAGGCTATGCATTCAATTATTCTGGCCTGGAGAATTCCATGGACTGTATAGTCCATGGGGTCACAAAGAGTCAGACATGACTGAGCAACTTTCACTTCACTTCAGAAATGTAAAGCACTTATCTAGTACATGTAAGCTCTAATAAGCATTCAGTATCAGTTTAGTTATTCCTTGTTGAAGCAACTTCTATTAAAAGCTAGACCATTAGTGCTTAAATCAATTTCTGCAGGTTTACCAATATAAATATCTTTATAAACTTTTAATGTGCTTTATAATGAGCAACCTCTATCTTATTACTGTCTACAAATATTACAATGCTTTTAGACCCTAAGTTCTGAGGACTGCCTAGGAGACTGGGCTATACCAGTCACTCATATTAATTGGGCAAGTTTCTTACCAATGTGTGCCTCAGTTTCCTTTTCTAAACGGATTACCTAAAAAAAGTTATTATAGATATAAATGAGCTTATACATGCATAGATTAGAAAAGTATAAATGGNGAAATGTAAAGCACTTATCTAGTACATGTAAGCTCTAATAAGCATTCAGTATCAGTTTAGTTATTCCTTGTTGAAGCAACTTCTATTAAAAGCTAGACCATTAGTGCTTAAATCAATTTCTGCAGGTTTACCAATATAAATATCTTTATAAACTTTTAATGTGCTTTATAATGAGCAACCTCTATCTTATTACTGTCTACAAATATTACAATGCTTTTAGACCCTAAGTTCTGAGGACTGCCTAGGAGACTGGGCTATACCAGTCACTCATATTAATTGGGCAAGTTTCTTACCAATGTGTGCCTCAGTTTCCTTTTCTAAACGGATTACCTAAAAAAAGTTATTATAGATATAAATGAGCTTATACATGCATAGATTAGAAAAGTATAAATGGTAAGTACTCAACAAATCTGATATTATTACCAAATATTGAGTATAATGTTCTCAAACTGGTAAAAGTGCATCTATCTTTTTTTACACTTTTAATTAATATTCCCAAATTGCTTTCCTAAAAGGCCTATTCACATAAACAATTCATGAGAACACAGTGTTCACCACATCCTTACTAGGTACAACTATGAAAGATTTCTTTTGCATATTTGATACAAATATAGCCATCCATTATTATTGGTTTGCATTTTAAAAATTACTAGCAGGGTCAAATATTTTTCTTTTTATTTACTAACCATCTTTCTTCTGTCAGTCCACTCCTTTGTCCTTTGTTTTAAACTGAAGTTTAAAACTATATTCTATTTTTTTTAGAGTTTTACAGCTTTTAATCCTTTGTCATATTTTCCAAAAATCTATTTTTTCTTTTTTTGCCCTTTTGAAATGCATAAGTTACATATCTTTTGCAAAAAAAAATTTTTGTCTTTCAATGTAATTTCTTCTAACACCTCAAATTTAGAAAGTCTTCCCTAGCCAGGATAGACAGTCATTTTTCTAATTTTTTAAACAGGTTAATTGATATAAAAAAAATTTAGGGACTTCCTTGGTGGTCCAATTGTTAAGACTCTGTACTCCCAATACAAGGGGCAAGGTGTGATCCTTGCTTGGCCATATGCACATGGTATGGCAAAAAACTCAAAAAACAATTAACCATCATTAATTAAAATGGAATTGATAAGTGCCATGAAGCAATGATCTAAATTTTCTTCTCAAAAGTTATCAACTGTGCCAATGCCATTTACAGAATTATCTTTTTCTTCCTTATAGATTTGATGCTGTTAAGAAAATAACCTCAAGATAGGTGAAAAGACAGCCTTCAGAATGGGAGAAAGTAATAGCAAATGAAGCAACTGACAAAGAACTAATCTCAAAAATATATAAGCAACTCCTGCAGCTCAATTCCAGAAAAATAAACGACCCAATCAAAAAATGGGCCAAAGAACTAAACAGACATTTCTCCAAAGAAGATGTACAGATGGCTAACACATGAAAAGATGCTGAACAGCATTCATTATCAGAGAAATGCAAATCAAAAGCACAATGAGGTACCATTTCACGCCAGTCAGAATGGCTGCTATCCAAAAGTCTACAAGTAATAAATGCTGGAGAGGGTGTGGAGAAAAGGGAATACTCTTACACTGTTGGTGGTAATGCAAACTAGTACAGCCATTATGGAGAACAGTGTGGAGATTCCTTAAAAAACTGGAAATAGAACTGCCTTATGACCCAGCAATCCCACTGCTGGGCATACACACCGAGGAAACCAGAATTGAAAGAGACACGTGTACCCCAATGTTCATCGCAGCACTGTTTATAATAGCCAGGACATGGAAGCAACCTAGATGTCCATCAGCAGATGAATGGATAAGAAAGCTGTGGTACATATACACAATGGAGTATTACTCAGCCATTAAAAAGAATACATTTGAATCAGTTCTAATGAGGTGGATGGAACTGGAGCCAATTATACAGAGTGAAGTGAGCCAGAAAGAAAAACACCAATACAGTATACTGACACATATATATGGAATTTAGAAAGATGGTGGTGTTAAACATGTACGCGAGACAGCAAGAGAGACACAGATGTGTAGAACAGCCTTTTGGACTCTGTGGGAGAGGGAGAGGGTGGGATGATTTGTGAGAATGGCATTGAAACATGTATAACATCATATATGATACGAATCTCCAGTCTAGGCTCGATGCAGGATACAGGATGCTTGGGGCTGGTGCACTGGGATGACCTAGAGGGATGGTATGGGGAGGGAGGTGGGAGGGGGGGTTCAGGATGGGGAACACCTGTACACCTGTGGCGGATTCATGTTGATGTATGGCAAAACCAATACAATATTGTAAAGTAATTAGCCTTCAATAAAAATAAATTTATATTTAAAAAAAAAAGAAAAAATAATCTCAAGACAATACAAAAAATGCAGTTTACTAATAAAAACTTCCTAAGGTTGGCGCTTCCCTGGTGGCCAGTGGTTAACTCAGCTGCCGATGTAAGAGATACAGGTAGACCCCTAGTATGGGAAGAGTCCACATGCAGTGGGGCAACTAAGCACATGCTCCGCAACTACTGAAGCTGTGCTCTAGAGCCTCTGCTCCCCAACAAGAGAAGCCACTGCAATGAGAAGTCGATGCACTGCAATGAAAAGTAACCTCCACTTGCTGGAATTAGAGAAGGACTTCTGCAGCAACAAAGACCCAGTGCAGCCAAAAATAAATCTGAAACATGGACCAAGGAGTCTAACACGTGCACGAGTCAGGGGCTCTGCACAAAAGCCAGGCATGGGGGGAGGTGGGGGTTGGAGTGGATCATGCCTGGGGGGTTTCAGGTCATGCCAGTTTGTGAAGCAAGCGCACAGGGTAAGGGGTGATAATGTCGGCCACCCACCTGCCTTGAAAAAATGAACTAAATAAAGAAACTTTCCAAGGTTATAAAGCTCCACATATAAGCTTTAATATAGCAAAAGTAATTTGTGGAAAAGTCTTTTTATAAAACACAGTTGTTTTTACTATTACACACATATGAATTAATGATATTAGTCTTGTTGAAAATACAGAAATGCAGGCACTTGAATTTTAAAAGAGAATTTTTCTCTATGAATATGAAATGGGAGAAAGATTTATAATGAAGAGAAAATTACCAGTAACAATTTAAAACAGCATATTACTAGTGCTTTTCACCTTTTCGAAGTGATCATATACATTTCTATTTTACGTTCACAACAAAGTAGGCCATATTTTCAGATGTACAAAATGAAGCATAAATCCTTTTAATGAGTGTGATTTGAAATTTTAAATGACTACCAAGTGGCAATTTTAATCAGTATTCAGATCATTTAACCCCTAGTCATGGGTTTCATGAAAACGCAAACAAAACACTACTATAACCATTAATGGCTAAACAGCAATTTCTTTCTCCAGCAGGGCATTTTCATCCCCTCACCCTTCACTTTTACTGGATCACTTCTTTCAGTCTACACCTCCACTTACTGGTCTATTTCCCTTGGAAAACTCTGGCCTCTGGACCCCAAATCCTGCTTTTCCTACTGCTTCAAGAGCTCCTTTCCCTTTACAGGTCAAACTCCAAGACAGGCTTATCCATAGCACCTGTCTCCAGTGTCTCATCTCATTCTCTCTGGATCCACTTCAACTGATGTTCTGTCCTTACCATTCTCCTTCAACTGCCCCACTGAGGTCACCAAGGAATTTCACGTTGCTATAGCCTATATCTTGGCTCTTATCTTATTTGCTCTCTAAGAGGTACACAGCTAATGACTATTTCCTGATGAGCCTTCTTCACTTGGCTCCAGGGTATAAGTGCACCTAGCTTTACTCCCTGCACACTCATGTTTATCTTTTTTTTTTAAACTAACTTCCTTAGCCGGTCATCTCCTTAATCTCTAAATTTTGGGAAAGCCTAGGGCTCAATCCTTGAACCTGTGTTTATCTTCATTTACTCTACTGATGATACCATATGGCCTCACAGTTTATAAATCCATCTATATGCCCAGACCCTTCCTTGAATACCAGACTTTGAGTACAATTCCCTTCTCAACATCTCCACTTACATGTCTTATAGGCATTTCACACCCATCATGTCCAAACTTTACTCCTAATCTTTCCCCTCAAAGCTGCCCCTCCCAGACTTCCTATCTCTATGAAAAGCAACAATAATTTTTTGTTTCCTTCCTTCTTCAGGCTCCAAACCTTAAGAGTCATGCTTTGTATTAATACACCTCCTTTTCTCACATCCTATTAAACCATCAGCAATCCTATTGTACTATCTTTAAAACAGAACCTCCATTGCTGTCCCATTGGTACTACTCACAGCTCTATCACATCTGGACAAGTGCAACAACTTCCTAACTACTCTGCTTCTACTCTTTCTGGTTTATAGTCTGCTCTCAATATAGCAACCAGGGTGGTTGACCTTTTGAAAATGTTACTCTTATAATGTTACTCTGCTGCTCAAAACCCACAAAAAAACTTCACATCTCCTTCAGTTTAAAAATCTAAAGTCCTTACCGTTACCTGTAAGACCCTGTTTGACTCAGTCCTCTATTAACTTCTTACTTCTTTGGTCTCATCTCCCACTCCGTGTTCCCTCTACTCCAGTCACACTGGCTTTTCTGTTGTTCCTTGGATACGTCAAGCTTGCTCTTACCTCAGGGCTCCTGCCCTTGCTGCCCCTCTACACATAACATCCCTCCCTCATGCAACTGCATGGCTCATTTTCCCACTCCTTTTGGTATTTGCTTGAACGCCACAATTTTAGGAAGCATTCTCTGACCTGATATTTAAAACTCTAACAATCTCCTTGCACCAGAAGCACTCCCTCACATGTTCGAGGTTTCTCCATGCCATCCAATCACTATCTAATGTTTTATTGTTCTATTTATTGGATATTTCTCTTCCTTCCACTAGAATGTAAGCTCCATGAGGACAAGGCTTTTGTCTGGTTTAGACACTACTTTATCTTCTGAACCTAGAACAATGCTTGGCATAGTACTGATGCTCAATATATATTGTAAGCAAATAAATGAAAGATCAAAGGAACAACTGAATAAATGGTGACATAAATGTCCACATGGGGATGCTAAATAGGTTTCATCTTGAATGACAAATGCAAATGATTGATGCAGCTGCGTGAAATGCTGCGTAGAGAGAGAGAGAGGCTAACCACAGTACACTAAAGTATAATGTTCTGCAAGGTTCTTCACACCATCATTAGCAAAGACTAGTACACACAGAAAATGATTGAGTGACAGGTTAAGCGAGATTAATGACAAGCTACACTTAAATGCAATTAGTGAATAAAAGACAAACAGTATTTCAGAGTGTGTGAGCAGCTGTCTTTCACCTTTTTGAAAGCTGGCCTATTTTGGGAACTATTTAAACCATCCTTCTTATTTGTTCTTTGGTAATACATATTTTGTTTCCTAACTCCTAAAAATTTTACCTATACATAGTAAAAAAATTGAATAGTCACTTATACAATCCTTTCACCATCACTGAATACATTATTACTCAGGATTAATTATAACTGAATACATTATTATTCAGGATTAATTATAAACTCATGGTACTTACATTCTGTTTCATGCTTATAGGCTCCTAAGGTAAGCTGACGAGATGTTGTCAATAACTGTTGCATCATTGCTGTTGGGTCTTGAAATATCTAATGGGATAGAATGGGAAAAAAAATCCTGTAACTTCAAAATCTACAAACTGAAAATGTTTTAAAAACTCTCATTATAAAATCTTACCATTTCATCATAAAACTCTGAAACCACTGTTTTTTTCCCCAGCATTGCATTGGTGTCTGACTGAAACAGCTTTAATAAATGATACAGTGTTACCTGTGAAATAAATACAGATATGACATCCGTGGATGGTTTTTATCGTCATCATGTGGGATTATCATTTCTTTAACTGATTTACAGTTACAGAAGTAACTACTAAAGTAAAGCAGTAAACCTATCAAATTCAGGATCTTGTCACAACTACAACTTACAGTGGCAGATCATCCGAACTGACTGTACTT
The DNA here is from genome assembly GCA_006410615.1 of Neotragus moschatus. NCBI lineage: Eukaryota > Metazoa > Chordata > Mammalia > Artiodactyla > Bovidae > Neotragus > Neotragus moschatus. Next base: position 2,350,394 of record SJYA01000868.1, read on the forward strand.
TTATTTTCCTATTAGGTATTAACATCTATCCATATTTGTTCAATATGTATGCTACAAAGAGGATAAGTAAAGACTGGCTACAAAGCATTCCAGAGGGTGACCATATATAAAAATAACAGAGGATATGGCTATGCAAATTAAATTGGGAAATCACTAAGACAAAAAATCTTTTACTTATACAAATGAAATTTGCTTAACTGTGACAGATAAAGTTTACACATTCACTGTGAGGAAAAAAGATTTGATTTCAAAAGGAATAATCAATACTAAAATACTCAAGTTTTAGAGGACAAGTTAATTTCTCCAGTGTAATATTAAGCTTATAACATAAGTAGCATAATAAGCGAAAAGTCAGCCACTGATAATTCATTTTGGCAAGAGCAACCTCTCTTCAAAATACTTGGAAACAGATATAATAAGACATCAGTGGAAAAGCTTTGCAGCACAATGTATGATTATTTGAACAAAACAAAATCTAGCAGGTAAAACATTAAAGGTTCATGCTGAAGCTGGAGAAGCAACTGAGAGGACTTGAAGAAATTTTCCAAAAAGTCAGCTAAAATCATCATAAAAAGCAGGCATCATATTTAAAGCAGATAATTTGACAAATTTCTAGGACGACAAAAAGCAGATGAGACTACACCAATAGATAAGCCATAATGGGGAAATCCATAACCTAAAACCTTAGGGAAGAAAACTACATCAGAAGTGAGAGACAGTGGCCGCAGTGGAGCCCAAGAGAGACTGGAAGCTCAAAGTTGGCAGGTGTAGAAATCAAGAATGCTTTGGGTGGCTGGGTGGTTAATCTTCCTTCTTCTCCTTTTACCTACAGACAAGAGAGCATATCCTCCTGTGGATCCCAGAATTCTTCACCCAATCAATCAAGTATGAAGTAAAAATAAAGATATTTTCAGAGAGCATTTACTCTGAAGATTTCTTTCTTAGGCATCCTTTCTGAAGAAATTCCTCCAGCAAAATGAAAAAGAAATATGAAAATAAAGGATCATGTATCATCCTCAGGAGCTGAGAGGCACTATCTAAAACTGAAAAATCCAAACTTAGGGATTTAAATACATCAGATACTTGGGAGTTAATTCCTAGAGGAACTGAAAACAATTAACTGTCATTTTCCTGAAGAAGGGGTCAGAAATGGGGTTTCTATGTTACGGCGTTAAATTATATCCCCCCAAAGATAGTGAAGAATCTATACTTATCTTCAGTACCTGTGAATGTGACCATACTTGCAAACAGAGTCTTTGCAGATGTAATCAAGTTAAGATGAAGTCACAGGGGGCCCCGAGCCCAATATGACTGATATCCTCATAAAAAGGGAAGAGACACAGAGATGGGGAGGCAGAGACTGGAGTTATGCTGCCACAGCCAAGAAACACCTGGGGCTACCACAAACTAGAGAAGGCAAGAAAAGATCCTCCCCTAGAAGCTTTGGAGAGAGCATGGCCAACACCTTGAAACTGGACTTCTAGTCTCCAGAACCAAGAGAATAAACTGTTGTTTTCCCCATTCAGTTTGTGATACTGTTATGGCAGCCATAGGAATTTAACACAGGAAGCTTGCACATTTTATTTTGTAATCTTTTAAAATCTATATATTATGTGTTTTATAATTTGAGCAGTATTGAAAACTACATAATAAAACTGTCCTTTCCCAACCTTATTCAGATTTTGCGAGGCATTCATGCGGATACAGACAATGAAAAATTTTAAGACATATGTCTCTAATTTATACTGATGCTTGAAGATTCTTAGAACAATGAAAATGCCTATGCCTGCTGGCAATATTTCTAGGAATAAAACCCTAATATTAGTATTTTGCTTTTAGAAACAACCATGCCTTTTACATAGTGGGTTCACCTGTAACAGGTTACTGGATAACGGAAGCAAATCACAAATTACCCATGTCTTTCTTTATAATTTAAATAAACCTTCATATGACTTATTTTCTATAAGAGTCAACTGAAAAACTATAATAGTTTCATTACACTGAAAGAACACAAGAACAGTTTGGAGTGGATAAAATTCAGGTTCATGTAGATCTACATAAAAACCTATCAATAAATTAATCACTGCAGAAGTGCAAAAGAATGTATTATCCTCCTTTCCCAAGTGCAGACTTTGAGAACTGTCTCATAATGAGGTTACAGAATATAATGATTTCTTTCAGAGATGTATTTTCCAAGGCGGGGCAGGGAGGTGAGATGGGGGAGACAGATGAGGTGGCAGACAGGTAAAGCAGCACATTCTCAAAATGAATTCAAAGCAACCTTACAAAGTTAACAAGAACCTCAGCTTTAATAACATTAACAATTTCTCCCTCTCCTCTCAATATCTACCATATTCTGTGCTCTATATTCCCAAATGGGGCTTCCCTGGTGGCTCAGAGGTTAAAGCATCTGCCTGCAATGCGGGGGACCTGGGTTCGATCCCTGGGTCAGGAAGATCCCCTGGAGAAAGTTCGATCAAGGATAGGTGTAGTGTCTGATCTTTGTATCCTGCCCTCTGAGAAGTATCTTGCAAATATATTTAATAATTTTTTGCCAAATAGAGTATCTGTGAGAGTATCTCAGAAAGACAAGAATGGTAGGAGATACCAAAACATTATCACATGGAAGATATTTAAATAACCATTTAGATGGATCTTTAAGAGGAAAATAAAAACAAACTAGTCTATGAATAGTTATCACGAAAAAGTTTAAGGAAGCTTAATATAAAGTAGAACTTTCCGAAAACTAGAACTTCTCCAAATCTGAACAGGATGTTTCACTTCATGATGGAAGTTAGTCTTCTTATCTTACTATACTGGAGGGGCTAAAGGAAACTTCTATGTAGTGGTCTACGTCAACTGGTCCTAAATCTTACTGTGCATCAAAATTACCTGGGGGTACTGGCCCCTCTCCAAACCTATGAATCACCATCCAGAGAATGGGGACTAGATGTCTGAACTTCTAAAAAATACCTCAGGCATTTCTGGTGTAGTTAGTTAGGAACTAATTCTTTCTATCACTGGCCCAGGTGCTATTCAACTCCTTTAAAAGCACACAGTTTTACAAATGTAATCAGATAATTAAAGTGTAAATGTTTGGTGCTGAAGGAATGAACTCAATCTATCAAGATGAAAACTGATGATGATGAATGTTAAAACCCTGAAAGTGGAGTTAAACACTGACCATACAAATGTGCAATGAAATAGCCTGAGTTGTAACTCTGTGTTTAACAATAAAACAGGCTTAGTGGTTTTAGTCAAAAGAGTAAAGGAAAGAGTATGACATCTGAATGCAAATATACAGGTTCAAAAACTAGCTCTATCACAATTAACTGTATTTTTGAGCACAAGACTTTATCTCTGAGCCTTAGTATCCTCATCTCTAAAAAGAGGATCTCACCAACCTCACCAAGTTGCTGAGGGCTTAAAGTGAAAACTTCTGGGACTTTGTACATTAGCTAGCAACAACTGGAAGAAGAGAGCAAATGATGAAAAAGTCAGTAGTTATAATAAGGAATCATGAATAAGATAAAGCTGCTAGTATTGATGACAGTATGAAAAAGTAAAAAGGCATCCTAGGGTTTTTAACTAAAAAAACTGGACACTCCCATTTCAGAAAGTGTATGGACTCAACTTGTTTATTACTGATAACCAAAAAAATACTAATGAATTTTAGACCTCTTTTTTGCTTTAGTAATCGTATAATTTCCATGATTTCTTTCAAATAACTGTTCGTACTGTATTCCTTCTTTTTATACTTGGAAAATAAAAGATTTTTGAAAGGCACTTCATTTAAAAAAGAAAAACCTTAATGCATGGCAAGATATCACAAGACATAAACTTATATAAACTATACCTGAATAAAAAAATGTCAACATACAGCTTGTATATGTTGTCTAATGTACTATTACATTTTTACAATTACTAAAAATCCATTTTATATCTACAAAGAGTAACATTACTTACAGGTCTTTCATTAGGATCAATGAAAAATATTTTGATGATTATTTCGAATTCACCCCATCCTGTTTCAGTAATCTCATATGGAGGCTTAGTAACAACTAAAAGAAAAAAGAAAACAATTAGGAATTTTTAATTGCTGATAGTTTCCTAGTTCTTTTATATTTTGTATGTTATGAATCACAGAACTACTGTACCTCTCAAAGGATTGCCATAGCTTTCATGTAATTTAAATTGGATTTTCTTCACATATGCTGACATATCCTAAAATACAGAGAATTAATTAGTTCTGCTATCTACATATAAAAATTAGGAGGGAAGAAATGCCTAAGAAATATGAATTACAACCTAGAGGTTTGTTATTTTAAACAAAGAAGCTTGTGTCAGATTCTTTCTTAATTCATCATATATATAAATATATATGTCTCTATTCACTTGTGTTACAAATCTTATGTTTATGTACCTCTGAGTATTGTTTGATATATCTCTGTTGACAATATTCAAAATTGATTCTGATTTTTCCATAAAAACAAATACATTTTTTCCATGTGCTAGTAGTATCATTACTTCATTTTATTGCTTAACAATATTTCACTATATGAATACACCATATTTTATTTATCCATTTATCAGTTTGGAGACATTTGGGCAATTATGAGTAATGTCACTGAATATTTACATACAAGTTTTTGTGTGGACTTTTGAAAGTTTTTTGTCTTTTAATTTTGTTTAATACATGATAGTATAACTGCTGAAGAAGAAACATTATCAAGCTTAGTTGGTTTCACTATTTTAATTCAGTCTTTTGGTGAAATACACCAAAAAAAAAGATAAACAGAAATCAAAGGTCAACTAGAATCTTCTTTGCCCTTGAAATTAAGATAAACTTTGGGTTGCATCACTACTTGCTGTGCTGTATTTTGCTTAATTTCAGCTCCAGAGGCCTACATTCAACTGCTGCTGCTGCCGCTAAGTCACGTCAGTCGTGTCCGACTCTGTGTGACCCCACAAACGGCAGCCCACCAGGCTCCCTTGTCCCTGGGATTCTCCATGCAAGAGTACTGGAGTGGGCTGACATGGCCTTCTCTGCTACATTCAACTAGTCACCTTTAAATTGTGGCTGCACTGAGTTCTATGTGGGCGTCCCTGGTGGCGTTAGTGGTAAAGAACCTGCCTGCCAGTGCAGAGGTAAGAGATGTGGGTTTGATCCTTGTGTGGAAGATCCCCTGGAGAAGGACATGGCAACCCACTCTGGTATTCTTGCCTGAAGAATTCCACAGAGGAGCCTGCATGGCTATAGTTCATAGGGCTGCAAAGAGTTGGACATGACAGAAGCAAGTTAGCATGCAGGCACTGAGCTGAGTCACTATAAACTGTCTTACATGGCAGTTTAATGTGAGGCATATTGTGTTTTATTTACTTCTCAATCGATCATCTCAATTTATTAAACATGACTGAACACACTGTGGGGTTACATGGGAAGACAACCCTTAAAACTGACACTATAAAGTTATTTTGAATAGTTACTAGGTTCCTTCACAAAATGTGCCTCCTCCTTGATAAAGTGTAAGTCCAAAATGCTTCTCTCTTACATGTAGTAAAAGTATCTGAAGCAGGATAACTTTATCATTATCAAGATATGAATCTATCCTGTGGTTTTGGCACCATTTTCAACTTTCCAGAAGTTAACATCTCTTCATGATGCCTCTAAATGCTTTTTCAGATGTTTCCAGATGGTGACAAATGATAACATAAATTCTCACTTGCCTTATTGCTTCCACTATATTGGATCAATAACAGCTGACACACAGAATGAAGAGTTTTAAACAGGAATATTTATTCATTCAGTACCTACTTAATACCTACTATGTACTGACTACATTCCAGGCATTAGAGATCCAGCCACAAAACCAAACTACCAGCAGCCAGATTATGTAGCAGTTTTGTCTTTCATCTTCTCTGATTATCAAATTATAACTTAATCATTTCTGAAACATGTGATTATACACTAGGCTACCTTAACAGGTAGCGATTAGAAGACATACTATGTATACTATGTATACAGGACAGTTCTTGTTATCATTGTTGTTGTTTAGTCGCTAAGCTGTGTGCAGCTTTTTTGCTACCCCACAGACCACAGTCTGCCAGGCTCTTCTGTCCATGGGTTTTCCTAGGCAAGAATACTGGAGAGGGTTGCCAAGTTTTTCCCAGGGAATCTTCCCGACCCAGGGAAAAAACCCACGTCCTCTGCATTAGCAGGTGAATTCCTAACCACTGAGCCAGCAGGGAAGCTCATAACTTAATTTTAATTAGAAAACAGTTTCTGAAAATTGACTTCTACTAACAAGTATACAAAGATGATGGCCCTTACTTTATTCTTTCAACTTTTGGGGTAATATTTCTACAATGGGCAATTTTTTTTACTTTAAAAAAAAAAAAAACTTTTTATTCTGTACTGCAGTAAAGCTGATTAACAATGCTATGACAGTTTCAGGTGAACAGTGAAAGGACTCAGCCATACATATACATGTACCCATTCTCCCTCAAACTCCCCTCCCAATAACATTCAGCAGAGTTCCATGTACTACACAGTAGGATCTCGGTTATCCTACAATGGGACAATTTTATTATCAGTTACTATAAAATGACATTACAATTTATCTTCAAGCAAAACAAACCATAGCTACAAAAAGGTTTTAGAAAAAAGAAATATTTACCTCATTTCTATATGGTTTTACATATACTGTCCACTGATGGGTGTGCCCATCTTCTTCTCTTTTCTTTCCAAAATATCGAGCAACATTACCATAAACTATTGGTTTAACAATAGTAACACCCTAAAAAAAAACAATTTCAACATAATTTAACATTGTATCATTACCCAAATAAACAGAAAGAAAGCTTTGAAAGCCTGATTAGAGAAATGGCAGGCGGCCTAACAACCTAGGTTTGCATATACCATGGATTTCCCTTAAAAATCAATTCCAGACAATTAGCCTCATTTTATATTACCACACATAACTAAACATCACAGTAATTACAATGTTCCCACTTTGAAAACATCCATTTAAATCATATAAAGTACTTTGAGAGTTTCTATTTTTGCTTTATTTAATAAAGAAACAGAAAAGGTTCTTTATTTACAAACTTTAAAGAACAACCAGGAATTAATAGTCACTAACTTTGTCATCACCTGATGGCAATGTCCTTATTAATCAGCTTACAGCAGGGTTTTCCAAAGCACAGTACAAACATTAAAGGCAGTTTGGAAGAGAATTTCTTGGTAGAATAAGGGAAGCATTTTTTTTTTTTATTACTTGTGCTTACTTTAATCTATATTAGAAAAACCACAACTACAACTAGCAATTCAAATCACAATTTCAAGAATAGTAATGCTTGGAGAAGGAAATGGCAACCCACTCCAGTGTTCTTGCCTGGAGAATCCCAGGGACAGGGGAGCCTGATGGGCTGCCGTCTATGGGGTCACAGAGTCGGACACAACTGAAGTGACTTAGCAATGCTTAGGAAGGGACTTTAAAAATTAGATTTAAACAAACAAGTTAAATATTACATTTGAATTCAGATAATGGCAGAGGCACTTGGAGGAGTCAAGCTTGATAAACTACTTGACTGATGGCATGTTCGCTATATTTGTGCTCAGTTCTGTGATGCATGTACATGTTTCTGTGCACATCTCAGAACTGCAAAGGCAGATGATGATGAAAAGGAGAGAGAAAAAAATTTTAGGAGAAAATGCTGAATGCTGCACATGAATATGAGACTAACTGTTGAATAGTAGGAATGTACCTGAAGGTCAAGACCAAGATATATCATATGTAAAAAGTGTTGGGCCAATGTAATCAACAAGTAATAAGAAGAGGAAAAGCAGTGAACAAATAGAAAAACTTTTTCCTTTTTTTTCAAACTTGTTATTCTGTATTGGGGTATAGCCAATTAACAATGTTGTGACAGTTTCAGGTGAACAACAAAGGGACTCAGCCATACATACACATGTATCCATTCTCCCCCAAACTCCCCTCCCATCCAAGCTGGGAGTTGCACCTGTTATACAGTAGGTTGGTCATAAAGAGAAAAACTTCATTGCAACTAGGTAATCCTCAAATAAATCAATACCTATTAGCCTAAAATTAATTCAAAAGAAGGCAAGCAGATTGTATGGAAATTAAAAAAAAAAAATTAAAGCAAGTGCACTTTTGGGGCACACAAAGATAGGGCCTCACCTTTAAGGACAGAATGAATAAACAGAAAGGAGCACTGACAAGGTAAGTAGGTAACAGATTCCACAGCACCAGTGTTGACAGGAACTTGTAGAGTTCTTCAAATATTTAAAGGGCTTTCATTTGCCAGTGGACTTTCTACTAGGATGAAATTTATCTAAATTGGAAAAAGGTGCTTACAAGATCAGGTAACAATCAGCAAGGAGAAGAAACNATGAATAAACAGAAAGGAGCACTGACAAGGTAAGTAGGTAACAGATTCCACAGCACCAGTGTTGACAGGAACTTGTAGAGTTCTTCAAATATTTAAAGGGCTTTCATTTGCCAGTGGACTTTCTACTAGGATGAAATTTATCTAAATTGGAAAAAGGTGCTTACAAGATCAGGTAACAATCAGCAAGGAGAAGAAACAGGTCCCTAATTTTAAGTTTTAAATGTCTAACTCACATACATTTTTGGTGGAAAAGCATTTGAGGACTACAAGCCTAATCTCCTCATTTCATTTTGGACTTACAAGACTTTTAGGACCTAACATGATTACAAATTGAGAAAGCTCTGTAAGTTCTTCTCTGAAAACTAATCTTATAATCCTCTTTTCTGTTTTCTCTTTTTTCCCTTATTTTTTATTATTATTTTTCAATCTTTTTATAATCCTCTTTTCTGTAGTACTTTCTTATCATTCCAAAATCGGGCCCTAAAGCACAGAGAAAATATGTTTATGAAACTCCTACTACTATGAATTTTACCTGGCCATCTGTTTCCCCTTCCATTTAATTTCAGTAGCTTTTTAAACTTTCAAAGAACTCTCACATTATAAGCATTAAAGCACTGTTGTATGACAACTGCATATACAGCATAAATTTATGTAAACAATATGATATGGAGAAGGATTCTTAAAACCTAGAGCAACTAGATTGGTGCAAAAATTGGGTGATTTCTTTTTGAAAAAAATTTTTCTTTCTGTGGTAAATAAAAATCTGAAGGGGGTAAAAACCAAGGTTATATCAGGAACCAGCTGGTCGTGACTTAAAAAATTAATGTGCCAGGTAACGTATTAAAGTGGGAGGGAAATTTGTCACGGTATCAAACATCAAATTAAGCTCGATTATAACTTTAATTATAAACTAAGAAACTAACGTGTACTGAATGTTGCCTATGTGCCAGGCATCTTCTTTGCCTTGCTGAGTATCCTGGCCGTAGCCTTGAGGCTTTATGAACACTACGAACTTGGGGAAGTCTTCGGAACTTTTCTATCCGCCAGCTCTATCGTTATCACACTTGTAAATACTGGGAGTAACATTGCCCTCTTAAGGCTGCAATAGGGGCTGAGAGAAGGCAATGGCACCTCACTCTAGTACTGTTGTCTGGAAAATCCCATGGATGGAGGAGCCTGGTAGGCTGCAGTCCATGGGGTCCCTAAGAGTCGGACATGACTAGCGACTTCCCTTTCACTTTTCACTTTCCTGCATTGGAGAAGGAAATGGCAATCCACTCCAGTGTTCTTGCCTGGAGAATCCCAGGGANGTGAAACGCGAAAGTGAAGTCGCTCAGTCGTGTCCGACTCTTAGCGACCCCATGGACTGCAGCCTACCAGGCTCCTCCATCCATGAGATTTTCCAGGCAAGAGTACTGGAGTGGGATGCCATTGCTATGTAAATACTGAGTATTGATCTTAAAAAGTATATGTAATTCCATTGGAATGATGGGTTTTAGGGAAAGGTGTCATGTGTGATGAGATACAGAAGGAGGAAAATAGAACTTAATCCTTAACTTCCACTGTAGGAACCAACATCAGGAACAATACAAGTCTGACACTTTAAACCATGGGAGAAAATACAAATTTTTTTCTTTTTTCAGTCATATCTCACAGCTTCTGAGATCTCAATTCCCAGACCAGGGATTGAATCCAGGCAATGGCACTGAAAGTACCGACCTAACAGGTAGGCCACCAGGGAACTTCCTAGGATGCGTTTTTAAATTTAATTAAATTTATTTATTGGCTGTGCTGGGTCTTTGAGCTGCACAGGGGCTTTCTCTGGTTGCAGCAAGCAGGGACTACACTCTGGTTGTCCTCAGGCTTCTCATTTCGGTGGCTTCTCTTGTTGGAGAGCATGGGCTCTAGGGCATATGGGCTTCAGTGGTTACTGCTGCGGTGTTCAGTAGTTGTGGTGCCTGCTGCCTAGAATTCCTAACATTAAGCTAAAAAAGTAGAAAACAGCTGCATATGAAGAGGGAAAAATGGGGAATTACATAAAAATCTTGTAGAAGTATCTGACTGTACACACTGAGAATTTATAACCTCGTAAAAATTTTAAATGGTTTAAAATTAATTTGTATAGTAAACATGTATTTAAATGAAAAATATTTTATCTATGAATGATATTAGTCGCTCATGACTATAACTTTTCATAATTCCCTTTGTGCCTGCTTAGTCGCTTCAGTCATGTCTGACTCTGCAACACTATGGACTGTAGTCTGCCAGGCTTCTCTATCCATGAGGTTCTCTGGGCAAGAATACTGGAGTGTGTTGCCATGTTCTCCTCCAGGGGATCTTCCCAATACAGAGACTGAACCCGGATCTCTTACATCTCCTGCACTGGCAGTTTCTTAAGCAGTAGCGCTACCTGGGAAGCCCTTTAGCAACTTAAAAAATATATATTTTTAAAGTAAGTCTGCTAAATACAAATGGAAGAAATGTGCTCAGGGCTCAGTTATAATTAGTGCCACATGAAAGCCCTGTTTTAATCTGGAATATCACTCTGCGTTTCAAATAATATCCTGACGTGAAGGTAAGCAACATTGGAATTGAACTTCTTTTAAAAATGATGAAACTTTCATATTGATTTTTACTTTGTCCTCTGAATAAGGGTGAAAATTTGGTTTGGGAACTTGATTGTATTAAAATAACAGGTATAAGTAAGATGACATTTATCAAAAACACAGCAAAGTCTCCACCAAGAATTGCTTTCTCTCTTAGGCCAACTTTTGCTAATCTCTGGTTGTTTCTTCAGTCAGTCATTGTTATGGTTCAGTCCTGGTGCTTCTTAGATATATCCTATCTCTGCATCTGAGCTCTTACTCTTCAAGCCTCTCTCTGCTACCTTGACTCATTCTTTGTACACCTCTGAATGTCCTGTTATGAATAAACCCACATTCTTTCCTGTTGATTCATATCAAAATGCTCCCAGAATCTTGAAACCTGAGGATGCACCTGAGTTGGGCCCCTCTGCTGTCCTCCAGGGGACTGGTCACATAGATTTGAAACCTGATCCTTGGAACCGCAGAAGCTGCTATGCTACAAGTGAGATTGGAGAGTAAAAAACTCATAATGCCCAGCATGGGGGAATATACTAAATCATCAGGGAGATTCATTTAAGAAGTTGGCTTTTATTGACCATATATCATGTTACAGGCACTGTTCTAGGTATTGGGAATGTGGGCATAAACAAGAGGAAAAACTTTCTGCTCTCCTTGCTGTAAAAACAGTGTTCCCAGCATGGTATGCCAGAGATGAAACACAGTAAAGATGTCCCGATGTGGAAGAAGGGGTGACCACCTGATGGGTATCAAAGCCTGAGTGGAGACCATCTATTCCATTGTGTGGCAGTGTTGGGAGATTGGTTACATACAGGCAAACTGATTAAATACGTGCGTGCGCTCAGGATACATTTTAAGAATATTAAGGAAAATGGGTACCTGCTTTCTGACTGTATAACAAGGAATTTATCAACATAAGAAAAGAAAAAGCCCTACAATTAACCCTGTGGCGTGGGATTGGAATTGGAGTTATTCTATGAACTCAATTTGAGTAGATAAACGTTAGGTAAATACATACATCCTCTAGCTCTGTCCTTTGATGGGACATGGGAACAGTGCTACTCTACTGCCCAGAATTGTTTTTTTAACTACTATTATCCACTATGAGGGCTAAGAGCTTTTGGAGAAATAGCTGACTCTAGGCTGAAGCAGAAAAAGAACAAGGTGAGCATTAGGACAGCTTGTGCCAAAAAAGTACCCAAAGAATGATGAGGTCATGTCAAGATGACGCAGAAACTAGCTTGCAGAGTCTCTCTGAAAAGAGAAAAATCCGGGACAATGAGAACATAAAAATAAATGATAGCAATGGATTATGACTCATTATAATTGGAATAAAGTAGGAAGCCAGGGGTCCATACTGATATAATAAGTACATGCAAAAATTGACATTTTGATGAGAAAGAAAATTTCTCAAAGTATCTCATCCTCTCCCAAATACTTCACAGTGAAGGTGACTTACAGACATCACCTTAATCAAATGATCAATGTGAACATCATCTGTAATAGAACATTTCAAAACTGCATGTCACCTGAAAGGATGCAATGAGAAGAGGACAGTATCACATCTGTGGCATCCCTGCCAGAGAGCCATAACCTAATCTACTCTAGAGAATATCAGAAAAACCTTAGGCAATTTTACATCATAGCTGGTTGAGGTCTTCAAATGGGTTAAAGTCATAAAAGTCATGGAAAACATGAAGAAGTTACCTAGATTGAAGGAAACTGAAAAACGTAACAACCAAATATAACTTGATTCTGAATTAGATCTTTTAATTAGGATTTGTGGGATACTTGATGAAATTGCATAGATCCGATGACTAGGTGGTCCTAATTTTGTCAGTGTTTACATCCTGATATGGATGATGTTTTGAGGTTCTGTAGAAATTACACACTGAGGGATTTGGAGCCATGGGCACCATGTTGACAGTGTATTCTCAAACTGTTCAGAAAACATAAAAGGCTGTACTGTACTTACAAATTTGGGGAAAGACTGAGATTATTTCAGTCTCTAAAAAGTGGGAAAAACGCTATTCTTTTGAAAGTTATACTTCATCTAAAAGAATAAGTAAAACATGTCTATCAAATGGTTACAGGTTTGAGTCCTGGGACACTCCAACACTTAAAACTCAATCAGCAGAGAAGCAGTCAGCCAAGGACTGAGAAGGAGCCATCAATGAGACAACATAAAGGAGGAGAGCTGAGGAAGAAAAAGTTTTCAGAAGTAGCAAGTGGTTCACTCTGTCAAATGCTGCTGAGAGATCAAGTAGATTGAACAGAAATCAGGTGATCACTAGAACTGGCCCCAGAGCATCCTGGGAGGAGTCATGTTGGAGCCGTTTTCAGCTGAGTGAGGACAGCAGTCAGATTAAGAAGAGGTGAAAACAAAGGGAGGTGAGCACATAGAGTGGGTGAAATAGATATCTCACCCCAGAAGTGTTACTGGAAAGGGAGCAAAGAATGATGTTGCAGTTGGAGGGTTATGTAGAGCCCATGGAGAGTTCTATGTAACCAGCCAGGTTACCAGGGTAGTATGGTGATGGACTGCATGTGGAGACCCTGCCACTGGCTGGAGCAGAGGCCCTTCATCCTAGTAATAAAGGGGAAGGAAGCGAAGGTGGGCCCAGGGAAAGATGTGAATTCTGTTATGATGGCCAGCAGAGGAAAATTTTGTATGAGTTGCTTCTGTTCTGTCTTTGTAATATGAGACTAGGTCATCTACTGAGAGCACGTGTCAAATACCAGTGGTTGCGCTTGTTTACTGGGAGTTTGATAAGACTGGAGGAGTAATTAGTCACAGTCATTTTGGAGAGTGGGGACACCAATACAGAAGGATTGAAGAGAGGTGACTAAGATGATTAGGCTGACTTGAGGGCCCATTTGAGATTTATGTTTATGAAAGTAAAGTGAGGGCAATTCTTTGGTGATTCCATGGTTAGGACTCCATGCTTTCACTGTTTAGAGTAAGAATTCAAGCCCTCCTGGGAGTTGGAGAAGACTCTTGAGAGTCCCTTGGACTGCAAGGAGATCCAACCAGTCCATTCTGAAGGAGATCAGTCCTGGGTGTTCATTGGAAGGACTGATGCTAAAGCTGAAACTCTAATACTTTGGTCACCTCATATGTAAAGTTGACTCACTGGAAAAGACTCTGATGCTGGGAGGGATTGGGGGCAGGAGGAGAAGGGGACGACCGAGGATGAGATGGCTGGATGGCATCACCAACTTGATGGGCGTGAGTTTGAGTAAACTCTGGGAGTTGGTGATGGACAGGGAGGCCTGGTGTGCTGTGATTCATGGGGTCACAAAGAGTTGGACACGACTGAGCGACTGAACTGAACTGAAGTGGGAAACTAAGGTCCCAGAAGCTGTGTGGCACAGCCAAAAAAGATTAAAAATTTAAAACATTGAAAATCAGCATGCTTATGGATTTCTCTAGCAGTATCCACCTGTTTCAGTACAGGTGAGGATGTAGGAAATACTAAGTGTCAGATCATTATTTCCCAAATATACACATATGTATTTCTTCAGAGACATTAAATGGCTCTAAACAAAAGAAGACAAGGTATGAATTGCAAAGCTTTTAATGAAAATGTTTGTTTTTCTTTTACAACATGCATAAATTCACATAGGTTTAATAGCAATTAATTCAGTGCTTGCAAACTTATCTGCCTCTGAATTTAGTCATAATGGATGAATTTAAGCTAATAAAACTAAGGAAAATCAACAGCTCATCTAATCCTCGTTTATATTCCTTCAGGATCAGCAAGATGTATAAATGAGCTCGTTTATATTCCTTCAGGATCAGCAAGATGCATAAATGAGTTCTTTGCAAAGGCTAAAATAGGTTGATGTATAAATTGTAAGTTTATTTTTAAAATTCTGTGTACGTGCGACATTTCTATGAAAACGTTTAAACCAAATGTCACACTTGTGAAAACAAAATTCTTGATTTGGGCTGTTTCCATTTTTAGCCATTTGACGTTCTGCTCTTTTTGACTGAACAGATGAGAGTTCACATGCCTACACAGGTGGGACTTTGCCTAAGATCAATTTGCTTAATTATATTTTGTTGAATATTGGGGAGTACTTATATCATTCAAGATTAAGTCTGGGTTATCTCTTTGAAGAACTAAATGTACTAGAGATACACTTGATAATGAAGATTTTAGACAAATATTCACCAGCATTAGTTCTGTTAGCAAGCTGAAAAATGTTGTAGGCCTAATATCAAACAATAAACACATGAGGTAAACATCAAGCTGCTTAGAAGAAAGACCACATGCTCCTGCTTCTGTAAAAACATTATTTGTTTGAAAGAATGATAGTATAACCTTTTACTCAATGATTACTTCCTTAATATGAAAAAGAGACAAAATGAGCTGAAGACGAACACTCCACAGTTACAGTCTGCAACCCTTAACATAACTCGTGAGATCTCGGTTTTGACACTTGTTTTTCCATGCCACCCTGTAGAAAAAGATGAAACAAATGATGATAAGATTGATACATATCTTCATTGCGTTATACATACTTCACATCCTTTGCGAGAACAAAATAGTTAATCAGTACATAAAATACAAGCTACAGACAGATCCAAATGTTGCTATTTAATAACTGGAGATTCGTATACCAGGGACCTCACATCTCCACAAGCCTACACTATAGCACAGAATGCTGAACACATATGTTGAGTCTTGTGAAGTCCCCAACAGCACTGCAAAGTGCATTCCACATTTACTTAAATCCAAAAATAGTTTCAAGGTATTGTGTAGAGAATTTCAAAACCTCTAGAAATTCTCTAAAATAAACTGAATAGTAAAAGAGCAAAAGATTCTGAATCGGGTAAAATAGACTGTTTCTATGTAATACACTGTTTAGCATAAATCTAAAGCTGCAATTTTCAATTCTCAGTAGCATACTGTAGTCTGGAATATTCTCTCACTTCTCTCACATCAGCAGGACTAATCAGCTCTCCTTTTTAATGCTTAACACATACCGTGCTCTGTAACAGGAACTAAAGACTCATAAGATTAGTCTTATCCTAAAGACTAATCTACACCTGTTGTAGGTCCATTATACTTCAAACACAAACATACAAACAACCTCATAGGAAAGTGGTCAGATTTGTGGTTACCTGGTGTGAGGCTTGTAGGTGGGGAGAGGGGTAAGGAACTGGACAAAGGCAGTGGAAGGTACTATAGACTTGTAGTTATAACAGTAGGGGTGCAATATACCACAGGCCTATGCTGGTGGCTCAGTGGTAAAAAATCTGCCTGCAATGCAGGAGATGCGGATTCGATCCCTGGGTGGGGAAGACCTGCTGGAGGAGTAAATGACAACCCACTCCAGTATTCTTGCCTGGGAAATCCCATGAAGAGAGGAGCCTGGCAGGCTACAGTCCATGCAGTCGTTAAAGAGTTGGATCCAACTTAGCAACTAAACAACAACAGTACAATATACAACATGATAAATGTAATTAACATTGCTATATATTACACATATACAAAGGATGCTGAGATTAAATTTTAAGACTTTCATTCCACACAAAATTTTTTTTCTTCTCTTTCTCTAATTTTGTATCTATATGAGATAAAGGATGCTTACTAAACTTATTGTGATAATCATTTCATGATGAATATAAATCAAATCATTATGCTGTACACTCTAAACTTTTACCATGCTCTGTGTCAATTACATCTCAATAAAACTGGAAGGGGGGAAAAACATACCATGCTCTAATTCCTTGTGGATCACTGACAACCCTCTTTGCACATGCTACAGCTTGAGTGATGTCATCTTTCAGCAAAGCTGAAAAAGAAGTGGTGAGAAGTGAAAACAATCTTCATAGAGATTTCATTTTAAGTTTAGGTTCAGTCAGCTTTATTCTCTTAGACTGAGGAAAGAACAACTAATATTAAGAGTCCTTATATCTGTGTGAATTTTCGAGGAAAACTCTTTCTTCATTCCATCCCATTTGGTATGAAATAAAGCATTCTGTTTCTTGTTTACCAAAGTCAGTGGATGTTCAGGAACTATTAACTAACATGATACAAGGGACTCTTTTTACTATGCAGTGTAAAAACAAAACAAGCAGAAACAGTCTAGCAGTTTTTTACTCAGCAATTCTCCTAATGGAAATTTATCCTAAAGAAATCATGGTATGTACCCAAAGATGTGTATACAAAATGTTTCATGGCATTTAATATAAAAGGAGAAAATGGAAACAGCCAAGTGCTTAACAGTGAGAGATAGACTGAGGGACTCCCTGGTGGTCCAGTGGTTAAGAGTGTACTTAACAGTGCAGGGGATGCTGGTTCAATCCCTGGTGGGGGAAGGAAGATGCCAAATGCTGCAGGGACACTAAGCTTGCACATCCCAACCAAAGAGAAGCCTGCATGGCACAAAGAAGATCCTGCCTGTGGCAACTAAGACTTCACATGGCCAAAAATAAACAAACAAATGTTAAAAAAAGAAGTGGATTGATAAACTATAGAACATCTACACAGTATAACTCTATTCATCTTAAAAAATAACAAAGATTGGTATTTGTTAAAAATAATTTTGTATTATAATAAAGAGCAAATTGTATAGCAGTAAATTTAGTAACCATTTCTTTTATGTTGAAATACATTGCTTTTATGTTCTCATGTGGATAAAAATGTGCATCAGTTCAGTTCAGTCGCTCAATCATGCCCGGCTCTTTGCAACCCCCAAAATGTGCATAATATAGCCTTAATTTATTCACATGACTGATGTAGATTCTGAAAGGTGTGGATACTAGAAGTTACCAGAGGTCATGCACCTCTCAGTATTAAAAATTTCTATTCAATGACCACAGGTTATTCTATAATGTAAAACATATTTTTAAAATATTATTTTTTATTTTTTAAGTATTATTTAAAAATATTTTTTAAGATAAATTAACTGGATACAAAATAATATTCTGAAGACTAATCTCTATTAAGATTTTGATTATTTAAAAATATAACTATCAGTTTTGCAATATTTTTTCAATATTTTATGTACTAAAGATTCATATGTTATCTGTACTTTAAAAGGAACTCAATAGATTATTTATTTCATCCCAATTAAACAAATCTGTAAATTAGCTTGTTAGAATGATCATGCTTATAAAGGCACTGTATTGTTTGGAGATGCAAACCAGAGAATTTAGAAATGAAATGTCATAATGTTTCTAAATCAGTTTAAAATCACTCAGCAAAAAAACCCCCATATACATAAAAGAAGTAAATATGACAAAATGTAAATAACTGTAAAAGTACATGATGAGCATATTGATGTTTATTATGCTGTTTCTAATTTTCCATATATTAAAACATTTCATAATAAAAAGTTATGTTTAAAAAAAACCCACACATATTCCTCTTCTTTGGTTAACCACTAATCCTTTCATTTTCCAATAAAGGAGTGTAGATTAAAACAAACGAAAAACCCCTATAACCAAATTACCCCTAAACCTTTACAAACAAGGAAAGTAGGAGGAATGGCATTGTTCTTTACAAAGCATTAACATGTCCAGTTATGATGAAGTGATAGGTCACTCCAGATACTCTTATATGTTAGCAAACAGCAACCTTTTATGATACCAGCTCTTTAATTTCTTACTTGAGGAATTATGAGGAGCAAAATAAGGAGTTTTAGGAAGTTAATATGGAATTTTTCAAGGTCCCTGATGAGCCCTTCAAGACCTTTTTATTTCTATTGACTCTTGACCTAAAGGATCATTCCAGTTTTCCCATAAGATGTTTACAGAAAAACCTGAACAAACTTTTTGGATAACCCAACAGGTATAACCAGAGCGGTCCTGTGCCATCACTCCACATTATATTGTCTTACCACTGCAGGGTATACGACAGGCGTTAACTGCTCTTGGGGTTTTGCCATCATTGCACCACCAGCGGCTATTGATTTGAAATATCCCATAATCAGTGCTTTTGTCTCCACGATTGTAGTTTGTAGCTTGTGTGTTGTAATTGCTTTCCCATCTGGCCAAACACATCCCTGAAAAAAAATTAGTAATAAACAGCAACACAACATAACTTATATTTCACAGTATAATTAGTTCTTTTTAATTCTGCTTTACTAACAACTTGTTTTATAAGTATAAAGATATATCTTACTTGTAAAATATTTTAACACTTTTGTGTTAAAGGGCCCTTTAGAGAATTCTTTTGTTAGCAAAACATTTGTTAATACTAATGAAACAAGTAACATATTTTTAAAAATATTAAAATAGATGTTTCCTCTATTGCTATTACCCTTCCCCTGCTCCCATTGCTCATGTAAGATTCAGCCTAGAATAGAAAAGTCAACAGAGTTCAGTGGATTCAGTCATTAGCGGCATATGTGTGAAGTAAGTCGCTTCAGTCATGTCCGACTCCATGCAATGCCATGGACTGTGGTCTGCCATGCTCTTCTGTCCATGGGATTTTCCCACATAAGAATACTGGAGTGGGTGGCCATGCCCTCCTCCAGGGGATCTCAACGCAGGTCTTAAATCCATGTCTCTTATGTCTCCTGCATCAGCAGTTGGATTCTTTACCACTGAGCCACATGGGAAGCCCAATTAGTAGTATGCTGCTGCTGCTGCTGCTAAGTCACTTCAGTCGTGTCCGACTCTGTGCGACCTCAGAGACGGCAGCCCACCAGGCTCCCCCGTCCCTGGGATTCTCCAGGCAAGAACACTGGAGTGGGTTGCCATTTCCTTCTCCATTGCAGGAAAGTGAAAAGTGAAAGTGAAGTCACTCAGTCATGTCTGACTCCTAGCGACCCCATGGACTGCAGCCTACCAGGCTCCTCCATCCATGGGATTTTCCAGGCAAGAGTACTGGAGTAGGGTGCCATTGCCTTCTCCGAATTAGTAGTATATGCATATACTAATGGAAAAATACTTTTATCTGGAAAAATAAGGAGTTTTTGAGAGAGAAAAAATATTTCTTACGGTACCTAAAGTTGAATTTGGATATCAAATTAGAATCCTGAAAAGAGTCATAGAATAGGAAAGACTATGTCATCCATCCATCCTTCTAGCCTGTTACTCATTCATTTTTCCTTAGGACACATCTTGAATTTTGTGGAAGAAAATGAAAAATAATCAACTGGAGTCAGAATAATAAAATGTGTTTCAGACTGCATTTCAGGTATCCTTATATAGATATTGATTGAGGGGAAATAGGTTCCTTCTGTCCCTGTTTTAAGAGTTCAATGAAATCTGTAAAAACTTTGTCCAGTGTCATGGTAGGGGGACTAAAAATGAGAAAATACTGCCTTACTAAGGCTTGCAGAATTCAAGTTCCAAACTGAAAATGGCTAGAGTTAAACACCAAGGGCTTGACAGACATGTCCCAGGTGCTGAAATATATTTTATAGTCAGCCTCCATATGCCAGCTGGCAAATTCCGTGGCTCTAGAGGAGAGCAGTGGGACTTGGCATGCTTCTAACTGTATAGAATTTAACCCTCCCATGCTTCAATCCTTTACCCAGTACATCTGATTCTAAAGGAACCATTGATGTTTTAACCATTGTAAATGTACAAACCCGTTGAGAAATAAGAAAAGTCCATTCACACAATATCCCTTATTATTCATCCTCTATTAGTATCTGTTCCACACCTGGCTCACTATTTGGAAGGAGGAAGAATAGTTAACTTACAGTTTGCCAGGCTGATTCCCCGATAGCCATCCAATCCATGTCTTTTCAGAGTTCTGGCAAGCTCACACCTCTGAAATTTCTTGCCCTGGACAGCATCAGAAAGGAGGAGAAGCCCCAGAATAAGGAGAACCTTCATGCTGACTGACACGCCAGAAGTCCAGGGTGACCAGCGTGAGCTGGACTTGGTATTTAACATCTTTTCACTTCCTTCTTCTCTGACCAGTTTTGGGGCTCCACCCTTGGTGACATGTGTAAAGCAGGGCCTGTGTTTTGGTCCACTGACTTTAAAAATTTTCTTCCTTATGTTTAAAGGAATATGCTGATATCATAATAACCTGCAAAAAAATAATAAAATGAGATTGCCTAATAACCCTGCTCAGGAAGAACTGGGATTAGCACTGTAGCCCAAAGAGGAACTTCCTCCTATTTAAATACAAATTTGAGCAACTATAAAGAAACCTGTGTTTTGGTCCACTGACTTTAAAAGTTTTTTTCCTTATGTTTAAAGGAATATGCTGATATCATAAGTATCAACCTGAAAAAAGAATAATAAAATGACATTGCTTAATGACCTTGCTCAGGAAGAACTGGGATTAGCACTATAGCCCAAAGAGGAAATTCCTTCTATTTAAATATAAATTTGAGCAACTACACAGAAAAAAAAAAAAACCTGAATATTTTACACAACTGAAAATGAGCTCAAATCTTTCACTAATTCTTTTTCATTACATTGTTTTATGTACTTTCACTCTGTTGTCTTCTTTTTCATGTAAAATTATATATATATATATATATATATATAATTTTTTTTTTTTTTCCACAAAACAACATGACACACTGCCTGGTGTTCTGATAGGTATGTAGCTCCACACCATGTTGTTCAACCAGATTCCTCTACCAACTTTTCTGGTGTCTATTGTAAATTCTTAATTTATGAATCAGTATTTTCCTATGATAAGTAAGCTCACGAGAACAACATCCTAACTCCTTTTTGACAATGCCTTACTTCACATTTCCATGTTAGAACATAAAAGGTCATTGCAAAGCAAAAGAACTTAACAATAAAACCTGCAGAGGGATAACAGAATATGCCACCCAAAATCTTCCCCTTTGGCATAAGGATTATTTTGAGCTGAAGGCAATTGAGAGGAAGCAGATCCAAGAAAAATTCTCTGCCTTCCCTCACCTTGTTTCCTGAAAGCAGAACATAAATTTGTGCAGATATTAATCACCAATAACTATTGACACTTATCAGCCCCAAGAAAGCACTAGAGGACTGACAAAACATTTACTGAGTAGCTAGTATCTTTCATTAGCTTCTAATGTATTTATCATCCCACAATCTACCACCCTTGAAGCTAGAACTCTTTTCCTATGTCTTGTTGCTACTCTAAAAATATATTGTTTTTTGATTAAGATAATCTGTAAATCCTGGTTCTAGCCATGTTGTTGAGTTACTGCTGCCTGTATTTCTCATAAGTATATATGAAATGTACATGTTAACAAACATGTTTGTTTTTCTTTTAATTTTTTGTTACAGAGCCCCAGCCAAAAACCCTAAAAGGGTTTCAGTTTCAGTTTAGTTGCTCAATCGTGTCTGACTCTTTGCAACCCCATGAACCGCAGCACACCAGGCCTCCCTGTCCATCACCAACACCTGGAGTCCACCCAAACCCATGTCCATTGAGTCGATGATGCCATCTAACCATCTTATCCTCTGTCATCCCCTTCTCCTCCTGCCCTCAATCTTTCCCAGCATCAGGGTCTTTTCCAGTGACTCACTCTGCGCATCATGTGGCCAAAGTGTTGGAGTTTCAGCTTCAACATAAGTCCTTCCAATGAACACCCAGGACTGAGCTCCTTTAGGATGGANCTGATTTCGGTGTTGACCATCTGGTGATGTCCATGTGTAGAGTCTTCTCGTGTTGTTGGAAGAGGGTGTCTACTATGACCAGTGCGTTCTCTTGGCAGAATGCTATTAGCCTTTGCCCTGCTTCATTCTGTACTCAAAGGCCAAGTTTTCCTGTTACTCCAGGTATCTCTTGACTTCCTACTTTTGCCTCCCAGTCCGCTATAATGAAAAGGACATCTTTTTTGGGTATTAGTTATAGAAGGTCTTGTAGGTCTTCATAGAACTGTTCAACTTCAGCTTCTTCAGCATTACTGGTCAGGACATAGACTTGGATTACTGTGATATTGACTTGTTTGCCTTGGAAATGAACAGAGATCATTTTGTCATTTTTGAGACTGCATCCAAGTACTGTGTTTTGGACTCTTTTGTTGACTATGATGGCTACTCCATTGTTCTAAGGGATTCCTGTCCACAGTAATAGATATAATGGTCATCTGAGTTAAATTCACTCATTCCAGTCCATCTTAGTTCGCTGATTCCTAGAATGTCAACATTCACTCTTGTCATCTGTTTGACCACTTCCAATTTGCCTTGATTCATGGACCTAACATTCCAGGTAAAAGGAAACAAATGTTTCCTCTTGTACAGTTTCTAGTGGTGAGGATGAGACACTGAAAGACAGGAACACTCCACTCTCCCTGGAGACTGCAGTTGAGATACAGGATAACTGACAAGAGACCAGCAGAAAGTAACAGTTCTAACCATGTCAGTCTCCTGGACATGTTTTGGACAATGGACTGGTTCAAAACTGGGAAAGGAGTACGTCAATGCTGTATACTGTCACCCTGCTTATTTAACTTATATACACAGTGCATCGTGTGAAATGCTGGGCTGGACAAAGTATAAGCTGGAATCAAGATTGCAGGGAGAAATATCAATAACCTCAGATATGCCGATGACACCACCTTTTTGGCAGAAAGTGAAGAGGAACACAGAACCTCTTGATGAAGGATAAAGAAGAGAGTGAAAAAGATGGCTTAAAACTCAACATTCTAAAAACTGACATCATGGCATCTGGTCTCATCACTTCATGGCAAATAGATGGGGAAACAATGGAAACAGTGACTGACTTTATTTTCTTGGGCTCCAAAATCACTACGGACAGTGACTGCAGTCATGAAATTAACCAACGCTTGCTCCTTGGAAGAAAAGCAAGACAAACCTAGACAACATATCACAAAGCAGAGACATTTCTTTGCCTGCAAAGTCCTTATAGTCAAAGCTATGGTTTTTCCAGTAGTCATATATGGATGTGAGAGATGGACGATAAAAAAAGGCTGAGTGCCGAAGAACTGATGCCTTTGAACTATGCTGGAGAAGACACTTGAGAGTCCCTTAGACAGCAAAGAGATCAAACCACTCAATCTTAAAGGAAATCAACCCTGAATAGTCATTGGAAGGACTGATGCTGAAGCTGAAGCTCCAATACTTTGGCCACCTGATGCATAGAGCCATTCCTTGGTAAAGACCCTGATTCTGAGAAAGATTGAAGGCAGGAGGAGAAGTAGATGACAGAAGATGAGATAGTTGGATGGCATCACCAACTCATTGCTCAGACATGAGTTTGAGCAAACTCTGGGAGTTGGTGATGGACAGGGAAGCCAGGCATGCTGCAGACCATAAACAGTCACAAAGAGTCAGACATGACTGAGAGATTGAACAACAACAATAATAACAGTCTCCCAGCTCTGTGCCTGTAGTGCACGGTCAAGAGAAGAGGATAAAATTTCTCCTTGTCCCTTCCTTTATAAATTCACAGTGGCAGGAGAAAAACAGTTGTGAAAACAGATCTTGAATTGTGACTCTTGTGAATTTGTTTTTGGTAATCAACCCCTATGGTTATTGATTCTTAGCTTCCCAGAAAGAATCATGCTTTCCTTTGTCTCTGTCATTTGTCATAAGGATGAAAAACCATGAGAAGAGAATCCTAATTGTCATAATTATACATATATCATCCCATTTCCTTCTCTAGATAAGTAAGAATCAGTTCAGTTCAGTTCAGTTGCTCAGTCGTGTCCGACTCTTTGTGACTCCATGAATCACAGCACACCAGGCCTATCATAATTGTCTTGTTTTATATACTGAGAACTTTCGTAACAAGTGAGAATATTCCCTCTGGTTTCTGCCACTTGGGTGATGCAGGTTGTCTGTCAGGCTTGTATTAGCAGCTAGCCAGCCAGCTAGAAGTCTAAGACATGAAGTTACAGGCAAGCTTCTTTTTGTCGAACCAGGCCAGCTGTCAGGGGAGTTTATCTTAATAAAGTCATGACAGGCCTTTATTGCTTCTACAAGATTAGGAGGGGAAGATCAGAGAACAAATGTCAAGAACTACAGATGGCACTCAGCCACTGTAAAACTTATGTAAATACTGATAGCCAGGAAACTGCTTTAACAGAGGTCCAGAACATTTATAAAAGAGCTTGATTTATTGTCCCTTACTCTGTAAGCAGAACCCACCAGGTCTAGACCTTTGTGTATTTGGGGGTGGCACTTCACACACAAAAAATATTGAACTAATCTTCCTATCATTAAACAAAAGAAAACTATTATAGCAATTATCCTGGATTTCTGCTAACAGGCAAATATGTCCTGATTTCCTTTTTAGATAAAATCTATAATTCCTAATCCCTTGAAATATTGATTTTATATCTTTGAAATGTAGACATTCAAAAAGATAATTGTTGGTTAAAGAAACCTTAGGACTGGAAAGAAACAAACAGAGAGATTTAAAAAGCAAAATGCTATTTAATATTTCCATAACTCTGGTGCCATAAACTCCCTTGCCAGGTCCCCGACAAGATATCTATTAAAGACAAGTAGTACTCTGGTTTCTCTTCCTATCATATAAATCTTTCGCTTTTTGCTAAAGATTTCTGTGGAGAAGAATAATTTTGCGATCAACAGGGAGATGATATATGTATAATTATGGCTGATTTGCAGTGCTGTGAAACAAATCAACAGAACATTGTAAAGCAATTTTCTCCCAATTAAAAATAAATTTTGAAAAAGACAAGTAAAAATCTTAAAAAGTCTTCCCATAAATATTGGTAAAAGGCTTCTGCCATCTGAGTGGGTAAACTTAACTTGTTCCATTTGCCAGAAACAGCATTTGTATCCAACTGCTGGATGGCATCACCAACTCGATGGACGTGAGTTTGAGTGAACTCCAGGAGTTGATGATGGACAGGGAGGCCTGGTGTGCTGTGATTCATGGGGTCGCAAAGAGTCGAACACGACTGAGCAACTGAACTGAACTGAACTGATTCTTACTTATCTAGAGAAGGAAATGGGAACTCATTCTATATTCTTGCTGAGAGAACTCTAAGGAGAGAGGAGCCAAGCGGGCTACAGTCCATGGCATTGCAGAGCCAGACACAACTTAGCTACTGAAAAAAACCCCAAATTCTTGCTTAATAGTTATAACAATATAACTGTTCTCTTCAATATCTTTAAAAACTATTCTAAGTTCGGCCCAAGGTGCCGAACATTCTAAGGGAATGTTTTAGGATTTTTAATCCCTTAAAGGTAGTTCACTTCCTGCCCTAGGAATTTGCTGCTACTGCTAAGTTGCTTCAGTCGTGTCCAACTCTGTGCGACCCCATAGACAGCAGCCCACCAGGCTCCCCCATCCCTGGGATTCTCCAGGCAGGAACACTGGAGGGGGTTGCCATACCAGTTGATAATTGTCTAAAAGAATATTCTTATGTTTCAAAATTATTTCTCATGAATTTACACTATTCTGGGCCTCTGCCAGGTGATTTTTATCAGGAGTTTTGTGTTTTTGAAAGAAGAGGGGAGTCTATATACAGATCTTCCTTGATTTACTGTGGGATAACATTCTGATACTAGACTTCCTTGAAGGTAAAGTAAAGAATCTGCATGCAACAAGGGAGACCCAGGTTCAATCCCTGGGTAGGGAAGATACGCTGGAGAAGGAAATGGCAATCCACTTCAGTAATCTTGCCTAGAGAATTCCATGGACAGAGGAGCCTGGTGGGCTACAGTCCATGAATTCACAAAAAGTCAGACTTAAAGCCATCATAAATTAGAAATAAAGTCAAAAATGCATTCTATATACCTAACCTACCAAACATCATAGTTCTGATCAGCATACCTTAAACTTTCCTAGGACGCATACATTAGCCTACAGTCAGGCAAAATCATTTGACACAAAACCTATTTTAGAATAAAGTGTTGAAATATCTCATGTAATATATTGAATACACTCCCGAAAATGGAAAATAGAATGGCAGTCTGGGTACAAAATAGTTATAAGTATATTGGTTGTTTACCTTCATAAACAAATTGTCACTAGTCTGGGACAAGATCACATTTCAAACTCGAAGTATATTCTCTACTGAATGCATACCACTTCCACACCATTGTAAAGTTGAAAAACCTTAAACCATTGTGAAGTTGGGGACTTTCTGTATTGTAATAGCAAATTCAGACACAGGGTTTGCCATGTTCCAGGCATTAGGCTAAAAAGCTTAATATGTATTAACTCACTTCCTCCCCTTGAAAAAGGTACTGTCAACATTCCCATTTTACAGATGAGGAAACAGAAGCCCAGTGAAGTTCAGCAACTTGCCCATGGCCCCTCTGGGAGTAAGTAAAAGGCCACCCTGCTCATGCACTGCTATTTCTGTAAGCTCTACTCATTTTTTCAATAAAACTGCCCAGTCACCCTGCTTATTTAACTTATATGCAGAACACATCATGAGAAACGCTGGACTGGAAGAAACACAAGC
>SJYA01000870.1:0-26040 GCA_006410615.1 Neotragus moschatus
GATTGAACCTGGATATCCTGCACTCCTGTTATTTACTCTCTGGGCCTTACTTTTCAATGGTAACTGCATAGTTTCAATACCTCCAAACATGTTTTTGAATAGATAAATTCCAACACTGGATAAATAGATCTGGAAGTCTTATTGCCCCAAATTACTTCTAGTACCAAATATTATATGAAATATAATCTGTAGTAAATAATGAAACCTTTCTAGATATTTTAAAGAGAAAATATTTTTGGACAAACTCTCATTTAGTTGGAGAATCAAGAAGGCACTCACTCAGGGTTGCATTGGCTGTGATGCAGAGACCAAGGAAGCTTCCTTGAGGAGTCTTATATCCAACTTTCTGAAATAATTCTGATATTTAGAGTTTTTAATATATTCACTGCAAGTCAAAGTTATACATGTATTTTTCTTCAATTCTTTTCAACAGATTGGTAGTAACTTGTGAAGTGAGATTAGAGAATTTGTGTGTCTATATTTAAAAAATAATGAAATGTTAAATTTATGAAAACAGAAACTATAGAATAAAATGCTGAACCCACTGAANTTTTTCTTCAATTCTTTTCAACAGATTGGTAGTAACTTGTGAAGTGAGATTAGAGAATTTGTGTGTCTATATTTAAAAAATAATGAAATGTTAAATTTATGAAAACAGAAACTATAGAATAAAATGCTGAACCCACTGAACTATAATTGTATAAATAACTACAAAGTTTAAAGAAAACAGTGAGGAAAGACACTATTTTATAGGAAAATAAGTCCTTGCTTAAAGCCAAAGAAAATAATACACTCAAATACAAAAGACCAGTTTCATAAAATGTCTAAGTCCAAATACAAGGGTATTTTACCAAGGATACATATAGTAAAGACATTGATCAAAATAACAGTGAAAGTCATGGAGAAGTATACTGAGACAAGATTAAATTTCTATTTTTTTTTAAATGTTACAACTTCTTTTGATGCCAGTAAGATATTATATAGCAATATTTTGTCAAGAGGACTGTCATCTTGAAATATTGTACTTCTAAGAGAAAACAAAGGAACAAAACCAGCTGTTGGAACCATTTTCTTAGGGTATGAAGATTATCTTTTTCTTTCTCTCACACAGTTAATAACTATACATTCATGTTCTTTTTCATCGGATGCCCCACCATCCTGAATTATCCAGGCAAGATTTTGAGTTTGTCTTTGCCAGATTCTGAAGGTTTCACTTTTTCTGGACTGACATGATGTTAATTTCTCATATTACAGTTCTGATACAATGTTGGTAGTGATTTATCTGTGGCCTCAAAGAGACATGTCCAAGTCTTCACCTCTAGTACTTGTAAATGTGACCTTATTTGGAAATAAAATCTTTGCAGGTAAAATTAAGAATTTCCAATATTATTCACAATATCCAAAAGTTTAAAACAACCCATAGGTCCATCAGTAAATGAATGAATAAGAAATTGTGATACTTACATACAAAGGAATTTATTCCCTTATAAAGAAAGAAAGTCTGTAACATGTTACAACAAAGATGAAAATTGAGGATATTACATTAAGTGAAATAAGTATTCATAAAGAATATGGTTACAGTATATGCATCAAACTTATAGAAGCAGAAAGTGTATTGGTGGTTGCCAGGGGCTTGAGGGTGGGGAGAGAAGAAAAATAGAGAGACGTTCAACAGACACAGAGTTTCCATTTTGCCAGATGAAAAATTCTAGAGTCAATGTAAACGGGCTTACTTTCTGGCTTAGCTGGTAAAGAATCCACCTGCAATGCGGGACACCTGCGCTGGGAAGATCCCTGGAGAAGAGAAACACTACCCACTCCAGTAATCTGGCCTGAGAGAATTCCATGGACTGTATAGCAAAGAGTTGGACACGATTGAGTGACTTTCACTTCACTTCAATGTAAACAGAGTTAGCGTGTACAGTAAACTATACAGTTAAATAGGGTTGACTTTGATTTTTAAAATTAAAAAAAAAAGATGTGGGGGTTCTATCAGACCTCTAATATAAACATAGCAGGAAATAAGAGAATTCTGGCTACTTAGTATATTAATTAGTTAATTCCAACTAAATTATTTGTAATTTGCACAGTTCTTCAGATATTCTAAAGAAAAGACAGAGGACATATGTGAAAGCAGGGTGAATAGGTTTATCTAAAAACCTTACCATTTTTATATAAGTACCTAATGTATCACTAGATGTAGAAGCAGAAACCACTGACTCTGAAGCCAGCCCATAAACTCGATGTCTGATGCAATGCACTGTGTTAAATGCAGTCATCCACATCCAGCCTTCCTCCAGGTGATGTGCAGCAGCAACACTCCCCTAAGCCACCTCCTTAGAGCCATACCCAAGTGACAGGTCTCTAAGTCACAGAGCTTCGCAGCACATCCCAGCTCCTCCTCACTTATGTACACCCAAGAAATGCATGTAATATGTCTTAGGCAGCTTGCCTAATGGATACCTGTTCTTACCTTTTTTTTTTTTTTCCGATGGAACACAGAAACATCCTGTGAGCTTTTCTTTGAAAACATCACTCATGATTTTCTATTTATCTTTCTCCTCCAACTTTGTAATATGTATCTGTGGTAACAGTAGGGAACCTTTGATTGTGATTATGTTTGTGCCATCCTCTAATGCCAGGTTGTGGGACTATTAAGATACTGATTTGAATTCAACACTTCTAAAAAATTTGAAGCCAAATGGACTCCAGAACTTGTGTCCCTTGCCGGGCAATGTAGTCTCCAAGTCTGAATCTCTGAACAGGTATTGCTGTCACCTACTTCAGGACCAACAGGCATCTGGAATGTGCCTTTCTTCTATTTTGTTGACCCTTGGCAAGTGTTTTCTGCCCATGTGTACTGCACAACGTTTATGTGAGAAACTGCTTCTCCAGGTGCTGCAATAACTAATGTATAGATACTTATGGAGGATTTTTATAATGGTCAAATTTGTTTCAGAAACATTTAAAAAGTGTAAGACTTCACTGTTAACTGCATGCCAAAGTTAATACTATAGGATGTCCCAAACATTATTTTGATGAAAAGCAAATTATAATATAGGTAGAAATTTGTCTCTATCAAAGGGTAAGTCTAATTTTAAAATTTACATTGCTACTGAGAATTACACAGACCAGATTTTCACTATTTTATTATTGATGAGAAATTGTTTTGTGTTTGCTGGGTTCTACTTGTAGGCCAGAACACAGCACAGTCTTTTTTTTCCCTCTGTCTCTCTCTATTTTGCCTATTTTGGACTAGATTGAACATTTTAGAATATAGGAATCTCAAGAAGGAGAATTGATATTAATGCTTCAATAAGCCTTAAGGGAGCTATTTTAACCAACTTTGGTTTCTAAAGTCAAGGACATGTTTAATATTCAACAATATCTTTGNTTTCCCTCTGTCTCTCTCTATTTTGCCTATTTTGGACTAGATTGAACATTTTAGAATATAGGAATCTCAAGAAGGAGAATTGATATTAATGCTTCAATAAGCCTTAAGGGAGCTATTTTAACCAACTTTGGTTTCTAAAGTCAAGGACATGTTTAATATTCAACAATATCTTTGGAGACTGGGTATCTACCTTCCAGTATTGTAAAAGTTGGCTTTTATCAGAATTCTAACTTTACCAGCAATACTACATACTGTAGTATTAGTATGAGCAAAACAATCTAGGGGTCAGCAGGTTGTCAATACAGAATGCTGTCAGGGTCAACTACACAGTTTTTGGGGTTCAGTGAGAAATGAAAATGTGGAACACCTTGTTCAAAATGCAGGAAAAATATGCTGTTCAAGGTACTCACACATAGAGCTTTTCGCACTTTCTCTGAGGTTTCTCTCTGAGTTCTCGTGGTGTTTCAATTTGCTATTTGTCAAAGTAAGAAACATTAATGTTTTTATTTAGCTAAATATTAGTTTAATGTTAGTAGTGAAGTCGCTCAGTCATGTCCAACTCTTTGTGACCGCACGGACTGTAGCCTACCAGGCTCCTCCGTCCATGGGATTTTCCAGGCAAGAGTACTGGAGTGGGTTGCCATTTCTGTCTCCAGAGGATCTTCCCGACCCAGGGCTCGAATTCGGGTGTCCCACACTGTAGGCAGACGCTTTACCGTCTGAGCCACAAGGGAAGCCCTAGTTTAATGTTACTAACATGAATTTTACCATTCATTTTTATTTTGTACAATGCCAGATTTATTTTTAATTAATTTTTATTGGAGTATAGTTGCTTTACAATGTTGTGTTAGTTTCTCAAAAAACTAAAAGTATAAATATCATTTGATCCAGCAATCCCACTACTGGGCATATACCCAGAGAAAAACATAATTCAAAAAGACATATGCACCTTAATGTTCATTGCAGCATTATTTATAATCGCCAGGACATGGAAGCAACCTAAATGTCCATCAACAGAAGAATTAAGAAGATATGGTACATGTAATGCCAGTTTTGAATGCAAATAGAAAAACATTCTACTCATATGCAGAACTGCCCCCAATACCTTACTTGTATGTCACATTGTGTACATACATATGTATACCTACTAAAAAAAGCGGACATGATGCACAGAACTGACTCAAGTGCTTTCAGGTTGTTTCTTTACGCAGGCACAGTTATCCACCACGCCCTGCCTTTGGCTTACTGATTCTGATGGGGATGATCTGAAAGGGAATGGACTGCTATGTTATGCTGTCTTTCTGTTTCCTTCTACGTCATCAGTTTCAAGCTAAGTGGTTGAATTCAGAGGGCTCTTTGATTGTTGATATTTCTTGGAATGTCATTGCCTTCTTTGTGAGTTCTGTTTCAGGTGCAAAGTGTGGCTTCCTATAGTTGTCAGTACCCAGGCTTACTCAGTCCTAGAACTCACACACGCACTTCCCCTGGACTTGTTTTGAATCTTGCTTCACCCTTTCCCTATGGTTCATGGGTCCACAGAGATCCTATGCTCATGAGTACATATGCAAAACAGATGACAAGGAATGTCTGACACACGTATTAAGTGTATCTCCTTTGCTCACAGCTTACTCCGTTGCACTTAGATTCCCTTGTAAAACAGCAGTTCTGAGATACAGAACATTATTAGTAATGTTAAGACAGTTACAGAATATTAATCATGGGGCCCTTCTCAGTACAGGGCTTCATGCTTTTGCATTTTTACTGGTCACATGCCCATGAATTCAGCCCTAAATACTGCCTTAGTGCAAAAATGATTCAGGAGTAATTTTATTTGAAAAATCATTGCAGTGTACGATTTCAGCAATAAAAATTAATGTTACTCATAATAATTGTTAGTAGTGCATGTATACAAATCAAGGAAGCTTGAACAGAACACTAACAGATAGTTATAAACCAAGTTGAACTGCTACCCCTGAGCCTAGAAAGCAGTGGGCACCAGCAATTAATTATTTCAATATTTAATTATTTAATTGAATAAGTATACCTTGGTATGGATAATTTTCACTCCTTCTTAGCTTTAAATGATTGAATACTTTAGAAAATAACTCTCGGTAAATACAAGATACTAGAGACAGGCATAAAACTCAAACATTAATGTTTACTTTTTAAAAATATAAAGGTTGTCATTATATTTCTGATTTAGTAATAGACTTCATCTTAGTTTAATTCTTTTTGCCTCCCCGCCCCCCGCCTTTAATGCCAGAATTCTGCCTATCTTGTAGTTTAAAAAATACCAATTTATATTGTCTTTCCTATTCTTATATTTTTTTTCTTTCTTCTTGCTCATCCATTAGCTTTAGGAGAAGGTTACAAATTGGAAAAGACCTCTGGTGCTATCAAATCTTTACTGCTATCCATCAAGGATGTAATGGGTCCACATCCACCTCTGAGTGTGTGTGAATCTCCACTCTCAGTATATGTAACCACCCCAAATGTTCCGCATTTTGAGATCTCCATGTTTTGAGATCTTCTTGCCCAAAGCCCAAAACGTTTTAGATCCATTGCCTATGCAGTTTGTCTAAGCCTTTTTCTCCCACTGAAGCATTAAAAAACATTCGAGCTTCCTGCAGACCATGAGCAGAACATGAGGAGGATGTGTTGTCCTGAGCTTTGTCTCTGTCTAACCCAACCATTCCATCTCTCCTGCAGTCCCTACATGTTGGCACTGTATGTTTTTCTCAAGAATCTCTTGTCTCAGAGTTTCAAGTGGAAAGCAGATCTTTCTCATTGGAATTCTCTTGAACGCTATCATATTTTTCCAAAAGTTTGGCAGAAAAAAGGGGTGGGAAAGGTCACTGAAAACTCACTCAAAGGGAAGGATTTTCTCTCTAGTTTTAGCCCAATTAANCACTGTATGTTTTTCTCAAGAATCTCTTGTCTCAGAGTTTCAAGTGGAAAGCAGATCTTTCTCATTGGAATTCTCTTGAACGCTATCATATTTTTCCAAAAGTTTGGCAGAAAAAAGGGGTGGGAAAGGTCACTGAAAACTCACTCAAAGGGAAGGATTTTCTCTCTAGTTTTAGCCCAATTAAATTTCTCCCTGAAATTTCACTCCCACAAAGGAGGAAGGACTTTTGTCCCCTTATATGGAAAAAAAAAATTCTTAGCCTTTTGATCATTTGTCCTATTTTATGTCATTTAGGAAACACTTGAAGTTCAAAAAAAAAAAATTCTCATCCGAAGCAGATGATTTTTGCAATGAAACACCATGCAATATTTTGTCTGTAGTCTTTATGCAAGGTCTGTTTTGAAAGACAAATATAAACAAAATATTGTTTCTTGGTTTTAGGAGAGCTTACAAATTGTCATTGGAAGGTCCTATACTCTTCTCCAAATCCATGTTGATATCCACCAGGGAGGTAATGTGTCCATGGCTCTGGGTCTGCATAGATCTCCACTCCCATTGTCTGTGTTAGGCAGTCATGACTGACTTTTTGTGATCCCATGAAATGTAGCCCGCCAGGCTCCTCTGTCCATGAAATTATTCAAGAATACTGGAGTGGGTTGCCATACTCTCTTCTAGGGGATCTTCCCAACCCAGGGATTGAACCTGGGTCTCCTGCATTGCAAGCAGATTCTTTACCTTCTGATCCACCAGGGAGCTCAGGGTATGTAACTATCCCCGAAAAGAAGGGATACGTACATATATGTATATATGTATACATATACCTGATTCACTCTGCTGTACTATAGAAATTAACACAACACTGTAAAGCAACCATACTCCAATTAAAATTAATTAAAAATAAATAAATAAAAGGTTAAAAAAAAAGCAATTCCTCCCTATTCTGAAAATGAATCCTGACCAATTATTTCTGAAAGCCGCAGAGTCATCTTCATAATAAAGTTCTCAAAGTACTGTACCTTCATTCCCCTAACACAAAACCCTCCTCTGGAATTTCCTCCATATTTGGAATGAAGGCTAATGTTTAATGGTTGATTTTGTTGTCACTCTATTGTAAGACTTGTCTGAAACATCTCTACCAAAGCAAACGTTTGATAGAGCTATCATTACTATGAGTGCATATCTCTTAAATGAAAGGTGAAAGCAGGCTGAAAGTTCACAATCTATAGTTTAAAAGCATTTTTAACTATCGTCACTGGGAGAGTTGAGACTGCTAGCATCTGGTGGATAAAGGTCCAGTATGCTAGTCTACTTTCTACATTGCATAGGACACCCTCTCAGAACAAAGAATCACCTGATGTAAAAAAACAATATCAATAGTGACAAGGCTGAAAAACTCTGTATACTGTATTGGTATTTTTCTTTCTGGCTTACTTCACTCTTTATAAGTGGCTCCAGTTTCATCCACCTCATTAGAACTGATTCAAATGTATTCTTTTTAATGGCTGAGCAAGACTCCATTGTGTATACAGTATACTAACACATATATATGGAATTTGGAAAGACGGTAATGATAACCCTGTATGTGAGACAGCAAAAGAGACACAAATGTATAGAGCAGACTTTTGGACTCTGTGGGAGAGGGAGAGGGTAGGATGATTTGGGAGAATGGCATTGAAAAATGTATACTGTCATGTAAGAAATGAATCGCTAGTCTAGGTTCGATGCAGGATACAGGATGCTTGGGGCTGGTGCACTGGGATTACCCAGAGAGATGATATGGGGAGAGAGGTGGGAGGGGGGTTCAGGATTGGGAACTCATGTACACTCATGGTGGATTCATGTCAATGTATGGCAAAACCAATACAGTATTGTAAAGTAAAATAAAAACAAATAAAAAAAAAAAAAAAAAAAAGAAAAACTCTGGCCTGGAAAGCAGATATGGTGCCATTTTTCTAAGTAATTTATGTACCTCAGTGAAATGAGTAAATTATTTTACTGGGCATATGAAGTCTTTGAAGCCACTACAAGATTAGTGACTTTCTTCAGAGTATTAACACGTTTATGGGAAAAGTCCATTCTATCCAGAAGAAAGTAGATTAGAGTTTAAGATTATGGAGAGGAATCCTAGTTAAAGATTATGGAGCGTCTGATCATTCATGCAGGGGCTTCCTTAGTAGCTCAGCAGTAAAGAATCCTCCTTCCAATGCAGGAGACACTGATTGGTTTGACCCCTGGGCTGGGAAGATGCCCTGGAAAAGGAAATGACAACCCACTCCAGTATTCTTGCCTGGGAAATCCCATGGACAGAGGAACCTGGCAGGCTACAGCCCATGGGTCACAGAGTGGGACATATCTTAGCAACAACAAATAGCTGGTAAGGAAGCATATGTGTGTGTGCTCAGTCACTCCAGTTGTGGTACACGGTACTTGATAAATGGAAAAGCTAATATAAGCTCTGCACCAATTTTACCCAAATATTTTTATGTATGTTTTATGTTTTATTTTTCTATAAGCAAAAATCATTAAGAATAGGAACTCAGGAATATTTAACTAAAAATTAATAGCATATTTAAATCTAAAATACTTTCTTCCTTCTTTTGTTGAGAGAATTCTCTTCCAGATTGATATAAGTCTAAAGTAGATATATATCTCCCAGGAAAAATTTTCCAACATTGAGCCTTCTGTAGACTCTTAGATTTACCCTGTGATACAGTCATATTTTACAAGTTTCATAATTTCAGTTTCCTTTTTATAAAAGAGACTTTTCTCCATTAGAAATCTCCTTTTTGAACCCAGAGGAAAGTCACAGTGCTAATATATCTTTTAGAACCCTAAAGTATCTTTTAAAAGATATTTTTCACAAAAGGTGGAGGATTTATAAACACCTGGGAGTTGACTGTAATAACAGTCAGATGAACAGGGGAACAAGCTGGAATTTAGGAGGTAAACAACATGCTTTATTAATAGCATGGGAACACTAGTCTAAGATTCACTGACTGAGAGCACTCAATTTCCCTTAAACTTTCTGTAGTCTGGTTGTGTATTATTTCAGAATGTCAGATTTGGCTACTGAAATAAAGGGGCCCTTTCTCTATGTTGTCTTCCTTAAGTAGAAAAATTTGAATGAGTCAGATGATTTAGTTAAAAGTGAAGAATACGTGAAATTTTAAAAAGAATATCTGGGGTATTTAAAGTAATATGTTTTTTGAAGAGATGATATTCATTATTGATGAACTCTTAATATATATATTCCATTCAGTTAGAAAGACTTCAAAACTATTAATCTTTATACTAAGACTTTTTCATAAAGCTCTCTAAAGTTTTAAAGAAACACTTCATTCTTCCCCAAATTGAATGGTTATAACTTTTTCAAAGAAACATCCTGGGAATTGCAGTGTGTCTCTTATTGACAGTAAGTCACAGTACTTTCATTGTTTGTCTCGTCTCTGTTCAATGATGTATTGTCAGCAGTCAGAAGTCAGAAAGAATAAGAGACCCATATAGATAATGCTTCTATAGCAGTGAGATTTCAGATAAGAAGAATAAAGAGTACACAGACAATAAGCCTTTTTTATTGGGATTTGAATCATGATTAATTTTTAATGGGTTATGTTTAAACTGTTGATAAGTAGGATGTCTTTAAAGATACTATGTAAGTCATATACCATTGACAAAACTTTGCTTATGGCTTTGCTTTATGCTCACATGTCAAAAAATGGCAATATTTTCCTGTAAACAGTTGAGCTCAGTCATTTGTATGGATATGGTGAAGACTTGAATATTACTAGAAATTAGGTAAAGACAGTTTAAACCTTTATATTCAGACACTGCAGAGTCAAAAACAATTGGGGTTGAAGTTGCAGACGTACTTTTAGTCACTAATTGTTTTCATACGTGAGTGTATGCAAGATGGGAATGGTTTTATACCATTTCAGTTTTTTGTCTCTTTTGCTGATATTTTTTATTTAGCTTTCACTCAATTATTTTTGTTCTACTTGTTTTCACGCATTTTAAATTTTGTCCTGCTTCTCAGTGAATTGTCTGAGAGTAAAAAGCTACCAATTGGTGTTTTTGAAATTATTCAAGCATTTACTTTTATAGAAATGAGTGATTAAGACATTTAAAAATCATTTGAATGAATTTTTACATTTTATGAAGTATTTTTATTTTAAACTTTGTATTTGAGGAATGGTGGCTATCTTGCCTCTCTAAATATATTTTCACCATTTTCCTTGCATTTCTAATTTATAGGTTTCAAGTAACATTTTAAGTATAATTTCTGCCACTCATTTTATAGTTGATGTAACACAATGTCTCCTTTCACAACTAAAGCCTTTGAAGGAATCATGTGCAATCTCGGTCATACTGAGTGGCATGTTTAGACCCAGAAAATGAAACTATGATGCTAAGAATCTAGTGTAAGTTTTCAAAACTATCTTGGAGTTTCTGAAAATTTTTTCCCAGATTTAAATTAAAATGTGAAACTGCTTAAAGGTGCAGTAAGGTTACAAAACTCCTCTGTTGTGCACAATATTTCTAATTATTGAAAGTAAGTAGCTAGAAATCGTTGTTGATCAACTTGACATTTTTGAGTTACATTCATAATTATCCATTTTTGAGTCAACAGTCTCTTTTTCAACTATTTCATTTTGAATTAAATACAATAGGCTATGTTTCTCAGTGCTAGCCCTGCCTGAAAATTATGTTCGGCTCATAAAAAAAATTCTCCTGAGGAAATTACATTATTTTCTCTTTATTCATTGAGGTATTGTGTGTAATTATCTTAGAATTCTCAACTATACTTCAGAAATGAAAGATGTCTAAGAATATATTATTGAATAAAAGTAGCACTTTTCCAGGAATGTATGGTTAGTATTACATTGCTCTCATACAAGAAATAAAAGTGATTAAAAAATGTCTATGTGCAGCTGATTATCATTTTCTCAGGATAGGAAATAGTAGTGATAGGAGTGTTCTACCAGCTCTTGGGTCATCCTTCAGCCCCATCAAACTGACACGTATAATTAACCATCATGTAGCCCCATATTGCAGGATACTCAGTGCAGTTTTGAGGAAAAATGATCTGCCTCATGATTGAACATTAAGACCATGATTTTAGTATACTTTGCCAATATAAGTCCATATAGTCAAGGCTATGGTTTTCCAGTAGTCATGTACGATGTGAGAGCTGGACCATAAAGAAGGCAGTGAAAGTCACTCAGTTGTGTCTGAATCTTTACGACCACATGGCCTATACATTCCATGGAAATCTCCATGCCAGAATACTAGAGTTGGTAGTAGTTCCCTTCTCCAGGGGATCTTCTCAACCCAGGGATCTGACCCAGATCTCTCACATGGTAGGCAGATGCTTTACCAGCTGAGTCACCAGGGAAGCTCAAGATTACTGGATTAGGTAGCTATTTCTTTTCCAGGGGATCTTCCTGACTCAGGAATCGAACTGGGGTCTCCTGCATCACAGGAGGATTCTTTACCAGCTGAGCTACCAGGGAAGCCCGTAAAGAAGGCAGAGTGCTGAAGAATTGATGCTTTCAAACTCTGTTGCTGGAGAAGACTCTGTAGAGTCACTTGGACTGCAAAAAGATCAAACCAGTCAATCTTAAAGGAAATAAACCCTGAATGCTTGTTGGAAGGACTAATGCTGAAGCTGACGCTCCAATTTTTGACCACCCGGTAGAAATAGGTGACACAGGAAAAGCCCCTGATGCTGGGGGAAAATGAAGGCAGAAGGAGAAGAAGGTGACAGAGAACGAGAGGTAGCATGGCATCACCAATTCAATGGACATGAACTTGAACAAACTCTGGGAGATGGTGAGGGACAGGGAAGCCTAGCGTACTACAGTCCATGGGATCGCAAAGAGTTGGACACAACTGAGCAACAAAGCGGAGGAGTAAGTATATGTTTAGTGGGGAAGAGAGGAGCCTGGCGGGCTACAGTCCATGGGATCACAAAGAGTCAGACACGACTTAGTGACTAAACAATAACAATTTAATATAATAGTTAAAGTCTTAAAAGTGCAGGTGAATAAGTGAAATAGTATACAGTATTCTTAGAGAGGGAAATTTGACAGCATAGGAAATAAAATGACCTTTAGCTATTTTTTATATATGTTCCCTTTCAGAATTTGAATAATTAGGAAAGGGGGAAAAGAGATCTTGATATTCATAGGGTAATCAATATATTAGACTGTCTAAGAATATTGTCAATAGAAGATCTATGAGATGAACTTACCTTACCAAATTTCACAGCATATGATACAGAATTTGTAATGTAATCAACATGATTTAGGTATAGACAAGCAAATGAATGGAGCAGAGTAAGCATCCAGAAAGAGATTTCAGGGTACGTGGAAAATCTATATTTGGTATAGCTGTTATCTCTATCAGTGAGAAAGAATGGGCTAGTTAATATATGTTGTTGGAAAAACTGTCAATCCATAAATAATTATATGAAACTATACCTTATCTCAACCCACTCCAGTACTCTTGCCTGGAAAATCCCATGGACAGAGGACCCTGGTAGGCTGCAGTCCATGGGGTTGCTACTAGTCAGACACGACTGAGCGACTTCACTTTCACTTTTCACTTTCATGCATGGGAGAAGGAATGGCAACCCACTCCAGTGTTCGTGCCTGGAGAATCCCAGGGATTGGGGAACCTGGTGGGCAACCCATTCTAGTGTTCTTGCCTGGAGAATACCAGGGATGGGGGAGCCCGGTGGGCTGCCATCTATGGGGTCGCACAGAGTCAGACATGACTGAAGTGACTTAGCAGCAGCAGATCTTATCTCAAGTCTTACAGAGAAAATAAATTTGAAGTGGATGGAATAATTAATATATTTTTTAAAAAACCTGAAATTACTTTCAAATAGTTTTGAAATTTAGCTCTTATTGAATGAGAAAACTCTTTATTTACAAGGACCGCTATTTTGCTGTCTGACTATAGACTCTCACAGCAGAAAGAACCTAGTGTATGATCACATTAGTTTCTTCTTTTCTAGGAGGGAAACAGGGCACCCTTACAGATGGCAGGACTGGAGACTGGAATAATGTGAAAGTAACTGACCTGAGCAGAGAGGAGTAAGGACTGGTGCATCCCACATAAGGATGGTTTGTGTATTGAGATACGCAGGTGACAAAAGGCTACAGAAAAATCTGCATGGTTGTCCTACTTCCCTGCTGACTGCAAGATGGTACAGAAGAGGAGAGCAGAAAGAGCAGAGGGAATGAAAGCCTGGGCAACAGCACTCTTCAGATTCTCTTGCTCAGTGGAGGCCAAAAGGCTCTAAAATGTTTCATGTGCTGCACACGAACCTGCTGGTGTCCTGGCTTTCTGAGTGGACACTTCTGCTATTTCTGCTGGTATTTCTGTAGACTTTTGCTGCACAGCTGATGGTCACTGGCAATGTGTAAAAAGTGAATGGGCTCTCTTCTTGAATAAAAGTAATTATTTCTTTGTTTTCATATACATCAGGAACTGAGGAGGGTGTCAGAGTACCCCAGGGGGACAGACTGCATAGGAAGTTTAAACATTACATTGACTGAATAAAATGCCCCAGAATTACTCAGAGTGAGAAAAGAAAGGGGGAGAAATAATGACATGTTTAATCTCCTAGTTATTTTTTTCCTGCCATCAGTAGAAATTAGAGTTTGTGAACAAGCTAATATTTATTATAGAAAATAAGTTCCTTTAGAGATATTTTTGCATGCATGGCTTCTACTATATAAATATTTGTATCATTACAACTTACTGGAAAATTGTTATTGCTTTTATTTCTCATTTTAATTTTATAGAAACTCTGAACAAAAGCTATTAGACATCAAAGAGGTAAACTCATCTCAGAAAAACTAGTCCTAGTCCCTATGTCTATATAAAGTTTTACAACTGAAAATACTTGTTTGTTAATTCTGTTTGATATTAACTATATTACGTTTTGCCATCACTTANTTTTATTTCTCATTTTAATTTTATAGAAACTCTGAACAAAAGCTATTAGACATCAAAGAGGTAAACTCATCTCAGAAAAACTAGTCCTAGTCCCTATGTCTATATAAAGTTTTACAACTGAAAATACTTGTTTGTTAATTCTGTTTGATATTAACTATATTACGTTTTGCCATCACTTAAAATGAGAAATATATAAAAAGGAAGAAAAATAAATATTATATATTCATAAAGAAAGCAAAATTTTTTTCAGTGAAATTTGAAAAATGATCAGAAATCATGGCAGAAACATCCTTTGTCATATTTCTGTGACATTCTGTACTTCTGATCTTTCCTTAATCGTTTTTATTGTTGATGACTTTCTTCAGTGTTTGTCTCTGTGTTTGTCGAGAAGTGGGGGCCAAGGTTTTCTTCATGTCTCTCTTTGTCTATTGCTTTTATAGTTTTTCTATTTCTGATTGATCTCTCATGTTATCGGTCCCAAGGCCCCTCTACATTGAGAAATGTAGATGATCAGTATTTTAGGAAAAGGCAGATCATGGACGGAGCATTTTATTTTATTTTTTTTTTAAGATAGCAGAGTCTTGAAAATTTTTGCTTCTTCATAAAGGCAATTCAGTTAACTTCAGTCACTCAATAGTGTCTGACTCTTTGTAATCCCATGGACCACAGCATACCTGGCCTCCCTGTCCATCACCAACTCCCAGAGTTTACCCAAATTTATGTCCATTGAGTCGGTGATGCCATCTAACCATCTCATCCTCTGTCATCCCCTTCTCCTCCTGCTTTCAATCTTTCCCAGCATCAGGGTCTTTTCAAATGAGTCAGCTCTTCGCATCAGGTGGCCAAAGTATTGGAATTTCAGCTTCAACCCAGGACTGATCTTCCTTAGGATGTACTGGTTGGATCTCCTTGCAGTACAAGGGACTTTCAAGAGTCTTCTCCAACACCACAGGAGCTGTGTCTAAATACTTAAAGAATCATGAAAGAAGGAGCAAAACTGAAAAGAACAGCAACAAAACCCCCACATCATTAAGGAAGAAATGAAACAAAATTTGGACCCCAAATTCCAGGTGAGAGGAAAATCCTGGAGGAGAAAATGCTCACATTTTTCTTTAACCTGAGGAAAGAAATAAATTGAAATGTTACTGGATAGCATGCTCATGGGTATTTATGTTCTTCATTCATATATAACAAATACCAA
Source organism: Neotragus moschatus (assembly GCA_006410615.1). NCBI lineage: Eukaryota > Metazoa > Chordata > Mammalia > Artiodactyla > Bovidae > Neotragus > Neotragus moschatus. The sequence goes on from SJYA01000870.1 coordinate 15,469, forward strand.
GTGGGATTCCCAGTGGTTCAGTGGTAAAGAATCCACCTGCCAATGCAGGATATATGGGTTTGATCTCTGGGTCTGGAAGATATCTTGAAGAAGGTAATGGCAACCCACTCTAGTATTCTTGCCTGGAAAATCCCATGGACAGAGGAACTTTACAGTCCATGGAGTCACAAAAGACTTGGACACAATTAAACAACTAAACAGCAACAAGTGGAACCATTAAAAATTATTTGATATTCTGGACTTTAGTTTAAATTAGACCCTTTCATATGCAATACTAAAGAATTAGTGAAAGTGAAAGTGTTAGTCACATGGTTGAGCCTAACTCTTTGTGACTACCAGGCTACTCTTTGTAGCCTGCCAGGCTCCTGTGTCCATGGAATTTTCCAGGCAAGAATACTGGAGTGGGTTGCTATTTTCTTCTCCAGATCTTCTTGACCCAAGTATCGAGCCCAGGTCTCCTGCATTGAAGGCAGGTTCTTAACTGTCTAAGCCACAGAGAAGTCCAAGGAATTAGTAATTTTCATATAGTTAAGTGAGAAAATATACTGTTCCAAAAGAGAACAAAAGTAGGTGAGTCAGTTCAGTTCACTCCAGTTCAGTCGCTCAGTNCGACTTAGCAGCAAGAACTCTGTGTTAGCTAAGATCATCAGCATCATTACCATCATCATTTGGCAGATGAAAGGTGCTCCAAACATGTTAGCTTCTAATATAGCCTCCAAAATGTGTTACTTTGGGGGACAGTTTTTTTTAAATTTGTTTTTAATTGGAGGATAATCACTTTTATTATTATTGTTTTGGTTTTTGACATATATCAACATGAATCAGCCATAGGTATATGTCCTTTCCCTCTTAAACCTCTCTCTTGCCCCTTCACTCTTGAACCTCTTCTCATGCCCCTTCCCTCTTGAGCCTCTATCCCACCTGCCTAGAGGATAGATTTATATTTTGTGGTAGGGACTGTAGCAATACAGGAGTTGAGAGAGTGTGTGGTGGTGGTGGTGGTTTAGCCTCAAAGTCGCGTCTGATTCTTGCAACCCCACGGACTGTAGCCTGCCAGACTCCTCTGTCCACGAGATTTTCCAGGCAAGAATACTGGAGTGTGTTGCCATTTTCTTCTTCAGAGAGAGTGGGTAGTAAGTTTGAAAATGGTAACCTCTTGAGTTGACTTCTCACTCTGATATTCTGCTATGCATATTATTGTATTGTAGCTGCCAAACAGAAGTCATCCCCAAACCAGATATTTCCTTGATTTTTTTCCCCCTAGGGGATATAACTCAATCTCATAGATTTCTAAACCAGATCTGAAGTGGCAGGAATGGAGGATGGGGTGGCTGATAGGTATTGGGATGCTAACATAATCTATATTAGATAAGGAGAACTTAAAATCTTATTTAGTAATATATGTGTAAATTGTGCTAACTGGAAGAATTTTCTTGAAATATTGTTTTGTTCTCTATATATATATGTTTGTATATAGTATTTCCAGACTTGCAGTCTCCTGACTTAGTAAAAATAAAAACCTCTTACTTGCCTTCTTGTTCACAGGGCTGAAATTCTGAAGATAATAACCAAGTTTACATATTTCCTTTCATACTCTAAACTACTCCTAGGATTTACTTTCTTAACAACTTTCATATATGAGGTACAGCAGTGTTAATTGTATTTACCATGTTGTATAGTACATCCCTGGTGCTTACTTATCTTATAACTTATATCTATATGTAGCTTTTGACCACCGTCATCCAGTTCCCCCTCCCACTACCCTCTGCCCCTGGTAATCAAAGACCTAATCTCTTTTACTAGGTGTCTATTTGTATGCTTATTTGTTTTTGAAGTGCAATTGACCTACAACACTCTGTTAGTTCTTGTTATACAACATAGTGAGTTTTCTATTCATTTCAAATCATCGCCACAATCGGTCTAGTTATGATATGTCGCCATACAAAAACATTACTTAGTTGACTGTATTCCCCACACATTTCATATGTGTGACTCATTTACTTTCCAACTGGAAGTTTGCATGTCTTCATCTTCCTCAATTTCTCCTCACCCCCTCATCCCCATCCCTTCTGTCAACCACCAGATTGTTCTCCAAATCTATGACCCTGTTTCTGTTTTGTTGTTGTTGTTGTTTTTCAGTTGTTTTGCTTTCTAGATTTCACATATAAGTGAAATCATACAGTGCAGGACCCTCAGACTGGGGATCCAGATGTGGGGCTCAGACCACTCACTACTTGGGAAAAACCTCTGCAATAGTAATTACCCTCCCATTTGTGTGTTACTTACCCGAGGTTAGTAATCTTCACTATGTAGCATCTTGACTCCTTCCACTGCTCTAGTTGTGATTTCTTCTTTGTATCTTTAGCTGTATAAGACCTTTTCTCCTGTCTTATGGCTTTTCTCATCAGTGGTTTTGCTGTAAATAGTGGAAATTTTGGTGTTTCCATGGGAGGAGGTGAACTCAGGGTCTTCTTGCTCTCCCACCTTGACCACTCCATCATTTAACTTTTAACTATTTGCTCAGAAGTGTGTATGAATATTGGTAGGCATTTTGTTATTATAAAAATCAAAGTTTATCTATGTGACAGTGTCTTCTTTCTGGTGATTATGCAGAATTTGAATCAAATCTTTAAAAATGGCAACTTGTGGATGTTAATTAGTTCATTTTGATTGCTTTTCATCTCCTGTGCTAAGGGCAAAGTTTGAAAAGCAGTGCATTTTCTTTTTTCCACAAATGAAGCTTCAGGTTTTGGATTCTCTATGTGTGGGTGGATCTTTTATCATGTGCAGGAGAACCAAATACAACTAAACTGATGATTCACTCTTGCTTAGAGAAATGCTAATACGTCAGATTTCACTGCCATCTTTTCAGACTGAAAAAGTTCACATTCTGAACACCAGACAGGGAAACAAACCCAGTAGTAAGAAGAGAATCAGGACATGAACAGCTGTGTGGACTATAGCACTTTGGTTGTGGGGAAGCTGAGGTATGTGTGGGATCTGCTATGGATAAGATGACAGAGCAATAATGGCAAGTGGAAACATACAGGAAATTACACTCGATAGGCCAATACTGAAGAAACCATTCAAAATTCACAGTGGTTTTCTCTAAGGAGGCAATTATGGTCCTTGTCAAAATAAAAATGGTTTCTTTTCTTCTTGTCTAAATACTTTTCCAAGGAATCCTATTTTAAAGACTTTTATGTAGATTTTTACCATGTCCTGCTCCCTGTCACGGGCGGAGGACCCTGGTAGGCTGCAGTCCATGGGATCACTAAGAATCGGACACGACTGAATGACTTCACTTTTACTTTTCACTTTCATGCATTGGAGAAGGAAATGGCAACCCACTCCAGTGTTCTTGCCTGGAGAATCCCAGGGGCGGGGGAGCCTGGTGGGCTGCCCGTCTATGGGGTCACACAGAGTCGGACACGACTGAAGCGACTTAGCAGCAGCAGCTCCCTGTTGCTTAACACTTGTTATTATTTCGTTAGTAGTGTAGTTATAATAGAGTACCTTATTAGTAGTTTTATTCACATTATTTTTTCCTTACTGATGAATGACAATCAAAGAACCATCAATGAGTTTTTATTTTAAATTGCCCTAAACTGACTTTTCTATTCTTGAAAATGCTTANCCCTGTTGCTTAACACTTGTTATTATTTCGTTAGTAGTGTAGTTATAATAGAGTACCTTATTAGTAGTTTTATTCACATTATTTTTTCCTTACTGATGAATGACAATCAAAGAACCATCAATGAGTTTTTATTTTAAATTGCCCTAAACTGACTTTTCTATTCTTGAAAATGCTTAACAAACAGGATCCTGTAATCTTACCTGGTAGCATACATATTCATGAAGTTTATTTTTTAATTTTTCTTTATATCAAATCCAGATTGATCCTATTACAAATTATGCCCATTTCCTCTATCTAGGTCACTAAGGATAAATGCAATAGATGTTTGACATTTGTTATATACTGACATTGAGGATGAAACTTGTTAGAGAGAAGTATAATTATGATACATGGAGAAGAATGATGAAGAAAAGATGAATATTTGTTAATATACATAAGGTCAATATGAAATCATTTCAAAAAAATCACAAAAAATTTCTGGAATGACACTTCCTAATCTCAGATTGCTGGGAGAATATCAAGAATCTCAGATACCGCTCTAACAGAAGAAAGAAAAGAGGAATTAAAGAGCCTCTTGATGAGGGTGAAAGAGGAGAGTTGAAAAAGAGGCTTAAAGCTCAGCATTAAAAAAACTAAGATCATGGAGTCTGGTGCCATCACTTCATGGCAAATAGATGGGGAGAAAGTAGAAGCAGTGATGGATTTTAATTTCCTGGGATCTAAAATTACTGAGGATGGTGACTGCAGCCATGAAATTAAAAGATGCATGCTCCTTGGAAAGAAACCTATGACAAAAGTAGTCAGTGTATTAAAAAGCAGAGACATCACTTTGCCAATAAAAATCCATATTGTCAAAGCTGTGATTTTTCCAATTGTCATGTATGGTTGTGAGAGTTGGACCATAAAGAAAGCTGAGTGCCAAAGAATTGAAGCTTCTGAATTGAGGTACTGGAGAAGACTTGAGAGTCTTTTGAACAACAAGGAGATCAAAACAGTCAATCCTGAAGAAAATCAACCTTGAATATTCATTGGAAAGATTGATGCTGAAGCTGAAGCTCTAATACTTTGGCCACCTGATGGGAAGAGCTGACTCATTGGAAAAGATCCTGTTGCTAAGAAAGATTTTAAGTTGGGAGAAGAAGAGGGTGATGGAGAATAAGATGCTTAGATGGCATCACTGACTCAGTGGACAAGAATTTGNCAGTCAATCCTGAAGAAAATCAACCTTGAATATTCATTGGAAAGATTGATGCTGAAGCTGAAGCTCTAATACTTTGGCCACCTGATGGGAAGAGCTGACTCATTGGAAAAGATCCTGTTACTAAGAAAGATTTTAAGTTGGGAGAAGAAGAGCGTGATGGAGAATAAGATGCTTAGATGGCATCACTGACTCAGTGGACAAGAATTTGAGCAAACTCCAGGAGACAGTGAAAGACAGGGAAGCCTGGTATGCTTCAGTCCATGTAGTTGCAAAGAGTTAGCCATGACTTTAGTGACTGAGTAACAGCAAACCTCAATAACCTATTACAACTCTTGTTGTCAGAAAATTATAATAAGCTTATTAAAGTATAACAGAGTTTAATACACTCTGAAAAGTGAACATGAAGTCATTCAGTCATGTCCAACTCTTTGTGACCCCGCGGACTGTAGCCTACAAGGCTCCTCCACACATGGAATTTTCCTGGCAAGAGTACTGGAGTGGGTTGCCATTTTCTTCCCCAGGGGATCTTCCCCACCCAGGGATTGAACCCAGGTCTCCTGCATTGCAAGCAGATGCTTTTATCATCTGAGTCATCAGGGAAGTTCATATACTCTCTAGCCTTATTATATTTTTACAGATTAATATTTTAGTTTATTCCTCTTCCCATGTATTCAATGCAGTAGGCATTTAGAAATTGCCTCACTATACACAACTTAGCTAGGAAACAAATCAATTAGAATGTTATTTACAGTTGTTCTGTGTTTTTAAATGTCATTTTTAAATGTCAGGCCTTACATATAAGTATATAAAATGATTGGGATTAACTGAAACATTTTTAACTTATTCAACAAACATACATAGAATTTGCCCAATTTCTGTGCCTAAAGCTCTTAATAATTATACTCCATGGAATCTTCCCCCAAATATTATGGGATAATTAGCACAGTTATCCCATTTTATCCCTGAGGAAAATGAAAAGGAAGGACTATTTGAAGAAGCTATGACAGTCACTTGGTATATTATGCAGCCAGAAAAATGAATGTAAAAGATCACTATATCATATAGTTTTAGCTTTGAAAATTTATGGATGATTTAAATATAAAAAATGTAAAAGGAACCTACAATTCCTAAAAACTGAAAAAATACAGCAAGAAAGTCACATTAAAATATTTTTTCAAGTCATTTTATATAATGAATGTTGATTGTACATTTTTAAAATAATGTAGTCTGAGGGTAAATAGATCTGCAATAAAGGCTTAAAATGCTTTTCAGTGGTTTACTGAATGAAGTTACATTGATGAGTTATAATATTATAAAACTACATACATTTCATAGAATAATACACATATTTAATTACTTTTTAGCAACCAACATGTACAATGTGACAGAATTTATAGAAGTATATAATCAACTATTCATAATTCTATAATTAATATCAGTTGAGAATGCCATATATATTTAATACATAACACATTATTCAATATATTATCTATATATACTTAATACACAAGATACATATCATTTTGGGGTTTATTAGCTGAATTTGTCTAGCTATAATTCCAATTCAGTAGCAACAGTTATACCTAGTGTTTGAATGTATTTCAGGCCTAAAGAGGAAAATCATTCATGAAGACTCTCTGATTCTTCTTTGCTAGAAAGTAATGAAGATATTTTNGGGAAGTTTATAGCAATACAATCCTACCTCAAGAAACAAGAAAAACATCAAATAGACAACCTAACTTTATACCTAAAGCAACGGAAAAAAGAAGAAAAAAAAATAGTAGAAGGAAAGAAATCATAAAGATCCGAGCAGAAAGAACTGAAAAAGAAATGAAAGAAACAATAGTAATGACAACTCTATATGCGAGACAGCAAAAGAGACACAGATGTATAGAATAGTCTTTTGGACTCTGTGGGAGAAGATAAGGGTAGGAAGATCTGAGAGGATAGCATTGAAACATGTATATTGTCATATATAAAACAGATCACCAGTCCAGGTTCAATGCATGAGACAGAGTGCTCAGGGCTAGTGCACTGGGATGACCTAGAGGGATGGGATGGGGAGGGAGGTGGGAGGGGGGTTCAGAATGGGGAATACATGTAAATCCATGGCTGACTCATATCAATGTATGGCAAAAACCACTACAATATTGTAAAGTAATTAGCCTCCAACTGAAATAAATATTTTTTTAAAAAAAGATTACTAAAACTAAAAGCTGGTTCTTTGAGAAGATAAACAAAATTGAAAACCTCTTAGCCAGATTCATCAAGAACAAAAGAAGAATCAAATCAACACAATTAGAAATGAAAAAGGAGAGGTTGCAACAGACAATGCAGAAATACAAAGGATTATGAGACTAGTATAAACAACTATATGCCAATGAACTAGATAACCTGGAAGAAATGGACAGATTCTCAGAAGTTTAATCTTCCAAGACTAACCAGGAAGAAATAGAAATTATGAACTACCCGATTACAAACACTGAAATTGAAGCTCTCATCTAAAATCTCCCAAAAAACAAGAGCCCTGGACCAGATGGCATCACAGGAGAATTCTATCAAACATTTAGAGAGGAGCTAATGCCTATTCTCCTAAAACTCTTTCAAAAATAATTGAAGAGGAAGGAACATTTCCAAACTCATTCTACAAGGCCACTATCACCCTGATACCAAAACCAGACAAAGGTAACACAATAAAGGAAAATTACAGGGCAATATCACTGATGAACATAGATGCAAAAAATCTTGACAAAACTTTAGAAAACAGAATTCAACAACACATCGAAAAGCTCATACATCAAAATCAAGTCGGGTTTATTTCAGGGATGCAAGGATTCTTCAATATTCAAAAATCAATCAATGTAATACATCATATTAAAAAATTGAAAGATAAAAACCATATGATCCTCTCAATAGATGCAGAAAAGCCTTTGACAAAATTCATCACCCATTTATGATTAAAACTCTTCAAAAAAATGGGCATAGAAGGACCTCCCTCAACATAGTAAAGGCCATATATGATAAGCCTACAGCAAACATCATTCTCAATGGTGAAAATCTGAAAGCATTCCCCCTAAGATCAGGAGCAAGACAAGGGTGTCCACTTTCACCGCTATTATTCACCATAGTTTTGGAGGTCCTAGTTACAGCAATCAGAGAAGAAAATGAAATAAAATGAATCCAGATTGGAAAAGAAGTAAAGCTGTCACTGTTTGCAGATTACATGATACTGTACATAGAAAACCTTAAAGATAGTATCAGAAAATTACTAGAGCTAATCAAGAAATTTAGTAAAGTTGAAATATACAAAATCAATACACAGAAATCACTTGCATTTCAACATATGAACAATGAAAAATCAGAAAGAGCAATTAAGGAGTCAATCCCATTCACCATTGCAACAAAAATAATTAAATATTTAGGAATAAACTTACCTAAGGAGACAAAATAACTATACACAGAAAATTATAAGACANTTGAAATATACAAAATCAATACACAGAAATCACTTGCATTTCAACATATGAACAATGAAAAATCAGAAAGAGCAATTAAGGAGTCAATCCCATTCACCATTGCAACAAAAATAATTAAATATTTAGGAATAAACTTACCTAAGGAGACAAAATAACTATACACAGAAAATTATAAGACACAAATGAAAGAAATCAAAGATGACATAAACAGATGGAGAGATATTCCATGTTCCTGGGTAGGAAGAATCAATATTGTGAAAATGACTATACTACCAAATGCAATATAAATATTTAGTACAATCCCTATCAAATTACCAGTAGCATTTTTCACAGAACTAGAACAAAAAATTTCACAATTCATATGGAAACACACACACAAAAGAAGAATGGAGCTGAAGGAATCAACCTTCCTGACTTCAGGTTGTACTATAAAGCTACAATCGTCAAGACAGTATAGTATTGGCACAAAAACAGAAATATAGACAAATGAAACAAGATAGAAAGCCCAGAAATAAATCCATGCACCTATAGGTCCCTTATTTTTTTGACAAAGGAGGCAAGTATATACAATGGGGCAAAGACAGCCTCTTCAAAAAATGGTGCTGGGAAAACTAGACAGCTACATATAAAAGAATGAAATTATAACACTTCTTAATGCCATATACAAAGATAAACTCTAAATGGATTAAAGACCTAAATTTAAGACCAGAAACTATAAAACTCTTAGAGGAAAACATGGGCAGAACACTTGATGACATAACTTAATGCAAGATCCTCTATGACCCACCTCCTAGAATATAGAAATAAAAGCAAAAGTAAACAAGTGGGACCTGATTAAACTTAAAAACCTTTGCACAGCAAAGGAAACTATAAGCAAAGTGAAAAAACAATGCTCTGAATGGGAGAAAATAATAGCAAATGAAACGATTGACAAATAATTAATTTCCAAAATATACAAGCAGCTCATACAGCTCAATACCAGAAAAACAAGCAACCCAATCAGAAAGTGGGGAAAAGACCTAACCAGACATTTCTCCAAAAAAGACATACAGATGGCTAACAAACACATGAAAAGATGATCAACACTGCTCATTATTAGAGAAACGAAAATCAAAACCACAATGAGATATCACCTTACACCTGTCAGAATGTCCCTCATCAAAAAGTCAACTAACAATAAATACTGGAAAGGGTGTGGAGAAAAAGGAGCACTCTTGCACTGTTGATGGGAATGTAAATTGATACAGCCACTATAGAAGATGGTATGGAGATTACTTAAAAAATAGGAATAAAAGGAATATATGACCCAGCAATCCCACTCCTACGCTTATACCCTGAGGAAACCAAAATAGAAAAAGACACATGTATCACATTGTTCTTTGCATCCCTATTTACAATACCTAGAACATGGAAGCAACCTAGGTGCCCATCAACAGATGAATGGATAAAGAAGTAGTGGTACATATATACTATGGAATATTACTCAACCATAAAAAGGAATGCATCTGAGTTCTAATGAGGTGGATGAACCCAGAAACTAATATATGGAGTGAAGTGAGTCAGAAAGAGAAAGATACCATATTCTAACACATATATATGGAATCTGGAAAAATGGTGCTGAAGAATTTACTTGCAGGGAAGCAGTGGAGAAACAGACATAAATAGACTTATGGATATGAAGGGGAGGAGAGGGTGAGATGTATGGAAAGAGTGACATGGAAACTTTTATTACCATAAATAGATAGCTAATGGGAATTCACTCTATGTTTCAGGAAACTCAAAAAAGGGGCTCTGTATTAACCTAGACAGGTGGGATGGGTTGGGAGGTGGGAGGGAGGTTCAAATGGGAGGAGATATATGTATACCAGTGGCTGATTCATGTTGAGGTTTTACAGAAAACAGCAAAATTCTATAAAGCAATTATTCATCAATACAAAATAAATTAATTAATAAAAAATGTATGGAATCATATTCCAACATGAAATGATTTCAAACAAATTTATGTAATTACCTGACCTACGTTTCCAAAAATCAATCTGGATTTCAGTGGAGAATATTTTAGGATTAGATATAGAAGCCTATTTGGAGGCTATTGTAAGATACCAGTTATGGGGGCCCAGCTAAGGTGGGAACAGTGGAAGGGAGGAGGACATGTGTGTGGTTTGAGATCATTTGGGAGTGGGAGCTGCTGTTGAAGAATGAGGACTCCTACATGGACAGAAGTAGACACTGATTGAAAATGAAGACTCATAACTGCT
>SJYA01000870.1:27888-65868 GCA_006410615.1 Neotragus moschatus
ACTGAACTGAACTGAACTGAGAGTTAATATAATACATTATTATTTTATGTATTCAGTCTTTGATCTATATGTTAACTTTGCTATGCAGAAAACCAGAGTTCTGAAAAGCAGTGTTTATCAAAGTTACATTGATACTAAACAGCAATTTCAAAACCTGTGTCTGAGTTTAAGCCCCTTATACCATCCATCATCGCACTACTTTTCTACCATCCCAAACATTTTTCTTCTTCAACAACAAAAATGACAATAAAATTGCTCTCAAATTGATCATATATGGAATGTGGTGGGGAGCAGAAAGTATATGGTCTCTTAAACAGTTCAGTGAAGTACAAGGGCAAGAAAACAGGAAGCAAAGTCAGTTGAGTTGTAAACTTTTTGAGTTACTTATTGATTATGGTTTCTGTAAAAGCACAGTGCCCAGGGCACAAAAACGTCTTACAAGCTATTTCAAAAAATAAAGGAGAAAAATCAAGGCTGCTAGAAGACAGTTTAAGATCTATTTTTGTGTTCTCCTTGACTTTTATCTTCCATAAAATTTTAGGCATTTCAGGACTCCCTGCTGGTACAATAATACAGTTAAATAATAAATCTAAACATGTGCATTGTTGGAACATTTTACCAGAAATATAATTCTTTAAATGCTAAAGTTTCTTCTATTGGCACAAAAAATGAACATCTTACTACATAAAGTAGAATTCAAAAGCATATATCCAGTGAAATAATTCCAAAGTACTAACAGTGAAAATTTGGGAATAAAAGTTCTTTTGTATTTGAAATCTCAGCAAAAATAAGTGAGTAGAAAGAAAGTAATTTCTTGAGTCAGCTAGAACTGAAATTGGCTTCACATTAATAAGATCGTGGATGTCAGAGAAAGCAGATATCAAGACTTTCTATTTTGATGGGCTAGATTTCCATCATTTTTTATCTTCTTTCTGTATGAATAGNCAGTGAAAATTTGGGAATAAAAGTTCTTTTGTATTTGAAATCTCAGCAAAAATAAGTGAGTAGAAAGAAAGTAATTTCTTGAGTCAGCTAGAACTGAAATTGGCTTCACATTAATAAGATCGTGGATGTCAGAGAAAGCAGATATCAAGACTTTCTATTTTGATGGGCTAGATTTCCATCATTTTTTATCTTCTTTCTGTATGAATAGTTTTATTGTATTAAAGCATTAATTGTGTTTGGAGGCAGCAAATGATATATATATGTATATATATATATGGTGTATGTATATATATATATGAGCAATGATATGATTTCAGATTCATTGTTGCAAATAATATTAAAGACTATGGATGAAAATATTCAGATTTAAATAAAATTATTAGACATTTTGAATATTAAGATGGCTAAAAGCTATGACAAACCTAGACAGCATATTAAGAAGCAGAGACATTACTTTGCCAACAAACCTCCATATAGTCAAAGTTATGGTTTTTCTAGTAGTCATATATGGATGTGAGAGTTCTACCATAAAAAAGGCTGAGCACCAAAGAACTGATGCTTTTAAACTGTGGCACTGGAGAAGATTCTTGAGAGTCCCTTGGACTGCAAAAAGATCAAACCAGTCACTCCTAAAGGAAATCAATCCTGAATATTCATTGAAAAGACTGATGCTGAAGCTGTTGCTCCAGTACTTTGGCCACCTGATGAGAAAAGCCAATTCATTAGAAAAGACCCTGATGCTGGGAAAGTTTGAAGGCAGGAGGAGAAGGGAACAGCAGAGGATGAGATGGTTGGATGGCATCACCAACTCAATAGACATGGATTTGAGCAAAATCCAGGAGATGATGAAGCACAGGGAGGCCTGGTGTGCTGCAGTCCATGGGGTCACAAAAAGTCGGACACACCTGAGGTACTGAGCAAGAACAACAATGAATGAAAATATTTTGAAGATGTATATGATTAAAGACAAATGTCTTTAATCATATACTAACTAGAAAGTACTAGAACTAGTACTTTCTACTTAGTACTTAATACTAACTAGAAAGTAGATTTACATAACTCAGAATTACAAAATAGGAGATAGTGACTGAGAAGATTAATAAAGAATTGAGCGTTATTAGGCATTATTATTATTATTATTTTCTATTTTAAATATCAGTTTCTTTCTACTTTTTAAAAATTATGCACAGTCAGCATTTCATTTTCCTTTCCTGGTTTCATTGTTACTGGTTTCTATGTTACATGTTTATATATTGGTTAGTGTATATTTATATACATTTATGCTGATATGTTTACCTGTGGTTAAAGAGAAAGATTTTCGGTCCTCCATGGATGTATAAGTTATTTGTAGTCACTTAACAATTTGAGATTCCTGAATTCTATTTCTGAATTCCTAAAATTATCAAATTTTAGAATTCCCTTGATGATGTTGACTCAAACCTCACTCTTGGAAATCCCTTGTTATAAAGACAATATATGAATATTTTTATTTCCCCAGATTATTACTGATATTTGGTGCTGTCTAACTTTCAAATTTTCCCAGCCTATTGAGTACAAACAGCATCCCATTGTTGTTTTAGTTACTATTTCTAATATAAGCGATAAGTAAGTACCCCTTATTCTTGTTAGCTAGCTGAGTTTCTTCTTCCACCAGTTGCAAATATATGCCTTGATAAGTTTTTACCTAGGGTTTTTTCTTTATTGCTTTGATTTGCAAGATTCTCTTTGATATTATACATATTTCTTTTCATGTTTCTATAATATGATTTGAGTGACTCTTTCTCATAACTTGAAGACAAAGAATACCATAGAAATTCTGTATCTAAACATCTCTTGAGACTTTTGTTGTTTTCCTAAGTGTGTATGTATTTCTTTGTCTTTGCCACTTGGCTTTCATACTTAACTAAACAGTCTTTATGGGCAAGGTTCATACATGTTTTATCTGTGAAATGCACAACATGCTTGAAAAATGTCAGCACAGATTTAACACATGTAATATTTTTGTCTGTTTTTAACTTTTTTAATTTCCTTTTTAATTGGAGGATAATTGATTTACAATGATGTGTTAGTTTCTGCTTCAAATGAATCAGCTGTAAGTATATAAATATAGATGATATTTTGACAAAAAATAACTATATTCTCAATTGATAGATAACTATTAAGAATCATCTTAATCTCATGTACACCTGAGATGGAAAAAAAAAAGAATCATCTTTAAGGAAGGATCATTTTATTTATATATATGTGTATATATGTGTGTGTGTGTGTGTGTGTGAATATTTATATATTGATTTATTTGCCATTGTTGGGTCTTAGTTCTGGCATGTGGGCTCCAATAGTTTTGGTGACTTAGTTGCCCCTTGCCATGTGGGATCTTAGTCCACTGACCAGGGATTGAATCCATGTACACTGCATTGCAAAGCAGATTCTTAACCACTGTCACAGTCCCAAGGATCATTTTCTGATTTTCAGCAGATAATTTAGAAAAATTCAAAAATTGACCTTTGACAACAAAACATTTTAATTGATTCTTGCTTGTTTCAATAAAGAATTTTTCTCTACACTACTTCTTTAAAAATCAAAAATAATAATACAATTGTTTAGTTATATGTTTAGATATAAAAGGGCAAGTCCAAATACATGAGCTATCTATGCCTAAAGATTTTATGGGACACACCATTCAGTTCAGTTCAGTTCAGTCACTCAGGCCTGTCCATCACCATCTCCTGGAGTTCACTCAGACTCAGGTCTATCGAGTTGGTGATGCCATCCAGGCATCTCATCCTCAGTAGTCCCCTTCTCCTCCTGCCCCCAACCCCTCCCAGCATCAAAGTCTTTTCCAATGAGTCAACTCTTCGCATGAGGTGGCCAAAGTCCTGGAGCTTCAGCTTTAGCATCATTCCTTCCAAAGAAATCCCAAGGTTGATCTCCTTCAGAATGGACTGGTTGGATCTCCTTGCAGTCCAAGGGACTCTCAAGAGTCTTCTCCAACACCACAGTTCGAAAGCATCAATTCTTCGGCACTCAGCCTTCTTCACAGTCCAACTCTTACATCCATACATGACCACAGAAAAAACCATAGTCTTGGCTAGACGGACCTTAGTCAGCAAAGTAATGTCTATGCTTTTGAATATACTGTCTAGGTTGGTCATAACTTTTCTTCCAAGGATTAAGCATCTTTTAATTTCATAGCTGCACACACCATAGGATTCTTGTAAAATTTTAAGATTACAGGATTGCATTTGTTAGAAAGCTGAGTCACAATTATTAGTTTCAGTCAATTATTCAGTCATTTGAGTAGGAAATGAGTAGATTATATCAAGGTAAATAAATTCTACCTTTTTAAAAATTTTTATTTTTTAGTTTGTTTTGCCTTACAATACTATATTCATTTTGCTATATATTGACGTGAATCAGCCACGAGTGTACACGAGTTCCCAATCCTGAAACCCCCTCCCCTCTCCCGCCCAATACTATCTCTCTGGATCATCCCCGTGCACCAGTCCCAAGCAACCTGCATCCTGCATCGAACCTAGACTGGCAATTCATTTCATTTAAGATATCATACATGTTACAATGCCACTCTCCCAAATCATCCCACCCTCTCCCTCTCCCACAGAGTCCCAAAGGCTGTTCTATACATCTGTGTCTCTTTTGCTGTCTCACATACAGGTTTATCATTACTGTCTTTCTAAATTCCATATATATGTGTTAGTATACTGTATTGNTTTTTGTCTGTGGTGTTAGAAAGTGATCTAGTTTCATTCTTTTATAATCAGTTGACCAGTTTTCCCAGCTCAACCTGTTAAAGAGATTGTGTTTAATCCACTGTATATTCTTGCCTCCTTTGTCAAAGGTAAGGTGTCCATAGGTGTGTGGATTTATCTCTGGGCTTTCTATTTTGTCCAATTGAGGTTTTTTGTATTCCCATACAAATTGTGAAATTATTTGTTCTAGCTCTGTGAAAAATACTGCTGGTAGCTTGATACGGATTGCATTGAATCTGTAGATTGCTTTGGGTAGTATACTCATTTTCACTATATTGATTCTTCTGATCCATGAACATGGTATATTTCTCCATCTATTAGTGTCCTCTTTGATTTCTTTCATCAGAGTTTTATAATTTTCTATACAGAGGCCTTTAGTTTCTTTAGGTAGGTATATTCCTAAGTATTTTATTCTTTTCATTGCAATGGTGAATGGAATTGATTCCTTAATTTCTTTTTCTATTTTCTCATTATTAGTGTATAGGAATGCAAGGGATTTCTGTGTGTTGATTTTATATCCTGCAACTTTACTAAGTTCATTGATTAGCTCTAGTAATTTTCTGGTGGAGTCTAGGGTTTTCTATGTATAGGATCATGTCATCTGCAAACAGTGAGAGTTTTACTTCTTCTTTTATAATCTGGATTCTTTTTATTTCTTTTTGTGCTCTGATTGCTGTGGCCAAAACTTCCAGAACTATGTTGAATAGTAGTGGTGAAAGTGGGCACCCTTGTCTTGTACCTGACTTTAGGGGAAATGCTTTCAATTTTTCACCATTGAGGATAATGTTTGCTGTGTGTTTGTCATATATAGCTTTTATTATGTTGAAGTATGTTCCTTCAATTCCTGCTTTCTGGAGAGTTTTTATCATAAATGGATGTTGAATTTTGTCGAAGGCCTCTGCATCTATTGAGATAATCATGTGGCTTTTATTTTTCAATTTGTTAATGTGGTGAATTACATTGATTGCTTTGTGGATATTGAAGAATCCTTGCATCCCTGGGATAAAGCCCACTTGGTCATGGTGTATGATCTTTTTAATGTGTTGTTGGATTCTGATTGCTAGAAGTTTGTTAAGGATTTTTGCATCTATGTTCGTCAGTGATATTGACCTGCAGTTTTTTTGTTGTTGTTGTTGTTGTTGCATCTTTGTCAGGTTTTGTTATTAGGGTGATGGTGGCCTCATAGAATGAGTTTGGAAGCTTACCTTCCTCTGCAATTTTCTGGAAGAGTTTGAGTAGGATAGGTGTTAGCTCTTCTCGAAATTTTTGGTAGAATTCAGCTGTGAAGCCGTCTGTACCTGGGCTTTTGTTTGCTGCAAGATTTCTGATTACAGTTTCAATTTCCGTGCTTATGATGGTTCTGTCAAGATTTTGTATTTCTTCCTGGTTCAGTTTTGGAAAGTTGTACTTTTCTAAGAATTTGTCCATTTCTTCCACGTTGTCCATTTTATTGGCATATAATTGCTGATAGTAGTCTCTTAGGATCCTTTGTATTTCTGTGTTGTCTGTTTTTATTCAGTAGCTCAGTTCTGTCCTACTCCTTGCGAGCCCATGGACTGCAGCATGCCTGGCCTCCCTGTCCTTCACCATCTCCTGGAGTCTGTTGAATTGGTGATACCATCCAACCATTTCATCTTCTGTTATCTTCTCCTCCTGCCTTATATCTTTCCCAGCATCAGGGTCTTTTCCAAGAGTCATCTCTTTGCATCAGGTGGCCATATTGGAGCTTCAGCTTCAGCATCAGTCCTTCCAGTGTATATTCAGAATTGATTTCCTTGAGGATTGACTGGTTTGATCCCCTTGCAGTCCAAGGAACTCTAAACAGTCTTCTCAAGATTCTACCTTAAATGTGTATAATAGCTGGGTGTGTCAATCTACCATCTGTTACAAATATTAACATCTTGTTTTCATGATCTCCAAAGTCTCACCTATATTTTATCATGATTTAAGATTCACTAGTCATTTGACAAATATCAGTATACTGTGGGTATGTGTCTATCGTGTTGGAAGAAATTTGAAAAAAAGATTAAATTTAGAGATTATCCATTTATTTATTTGTAAGAGATTCTGCTACCCAATGGAACTAATTATTTAAACAGATATTTTCAGATTGTTAAATTAGCTGCAGCAATTATTTATAAATGTTTGTTTTATATTTAAATGCTAACTATAAAGTCTTTGTAGCTCAGTTGGTAAAGAATCTACCTGCAGTGCAGGAGACCAGGGTTTGATCCCTGGGTTGGGAAGCTCCCCTGGAGAAAGAAATGGCAAGCCACTCCAGTATCCTTGCCTGGAAAATCTCATGGACAGAGGAGCCTGGTGGGCTGCAGTCCATGGGGTCACAAAGAGCCAGGCACGACTGAGCAACTAACATTTAAGTCTTTATCTAGTGAACATACTATATTAAGTTATATTATTTTGTTAATACAAGCAGTAAAACAAACACTATGTTTATATATTTTGGCATACAATATTTTGTTTTCATTTTCTATGACAGCATGAACATTCACCATTGCTTCTTTTTTTATTTTTTTTAAATTGAAATATAGTTGATTTGCAGTGTTGTGCTAATATCTGCTATATAGCAAATTGATTCAGTTATGCACATTCTTTTTATTATATACTGTTTTTCATTACTGTTTATCACAGGTTATTGAATATAGTTTCCTATGTTATACCATAGTAGGACCATGTTGTTTATCCATTCTATATATAATAGTTTGCATCTGTTAATCCCACACTCCCAGTCCTTCCCTCACACAGTCCTTTCCCCACTGACATCCACAAGTCTGTTCTCTATGTCTGTGAGTCTGTTTCTGTTTTGTAGATAAGTTCATTTGTGCTATATTTTAGAATAGATTACACATGTATGTGATATTACATGGCATTTTTTCCATATGAATTTCTAACTTATTTAACTTAGTAGGATAATGGCACTTCACTCCAGTACTCTTGCCTGGCAAATCCCATGGATGGAGGAGCCTGGTGGGCTATTGTCTCTGGAGTCACACAGAGTCGGACATGACTGAAGTGACTCAGCAGCAGCAGCAGCAGGATAATCTCTAGTTTTATCCATGTTGCTGCAAATGGGCATTATTTCATTCTTTTTGATAGCTGAGTAATATTCCATTGTATGTATGTACCACATATTCCTTCTCCCTTAATCTGTCAGTGGACAATTAGGTTTTTTCCATGTCTTGGCTATTGTAAGTAGTATTGCTGTGAATGGTGCATGCATCTTTTAAAATGAGAGTTTTGTCCAGGTACATTCCCAGGAATGAGATTTGTCAATAATATAGTCATTTTTAAATTTCTGAGGAATCTCCACATTGTTTTACACAATGACTGCACACCCTTTCTAGCATTTGTTTTTTGTAGACTTTTTAATGATGGCTATCTGACTGGTGTGAGTTGATACTTCACTAAAGTTTTGATTTTCATTTCTCCAATAATTAGTGATGTTGAGCATCTTTTCATATGCCTACTGGCCATCCCTATGTCTTCATTGGTGAAATGTCTATTAAGGTCTTCTGCAGGATGCTTGGGGCTGGTGCACTGGGATAAACCAGAGGGATGGCATAGGGAGGGAGGTGAGAGGGGGATTCAGAATGGGGAACATGTGACACCTGTGGTGGATTCATGTTGATGTATGGCAAAACCAATACAATATTGTAAAGTATTAGCCTCCAATTAAAATAAATACATTAATATTAAAAAATAAAAATAAAAGAATTTTGGAAACATTGTGTAATAAACTCAAGTGTGCACAGAACAGGTGCTTGTATATTCATTAACTTAGCAGTTAATATTTATCAATCTATTTGATAAACATAACTAAAATTGCATTAAATTCCAGCAACACATTTCACACTCATACATATGCAATATACCATGAAAATAATGTAGTAGTCATTTAACTCTGTTTATTTTAGTGTTTATAATAAGAAAAAATAGTAAAAGAGTTAAATGATGAGGCACAAACATATAAAAGATTGAGGTATTATTTATTTGAATGAGATGATAGTAAGTAGTATGACTTATGAGACAGAGTATTATGACTAGCATATTCCTGAACATGTGTGCATTGCTTATTAAACTCATTATATAAGGTGAAAATTCGCCAACAGTGATAATTTCAGTGAAACTATTTTAAGGATGAAAGTTAAGCTCCAAACTTGCTTTATTATATAAATCACAAAATTTCCTTGAAGGTACGAAATTTTTTAGATAGAGAGCTGGCATGCAACTTATGATCTTTATTCATTTGTATGTAATTAAATTATAACATAAATCATATACCAAAATTTCTAAATTGTGACAAAAACAATATAAATTAAAAAATCATGAAAGAGTTCAGAAAGTTTCATTGTATAATGTGTAAATGTGTATATAAATGATTCATCAATACTTAAAGGGAATTATTAATAAATGCTAAAAGTTAGTTTTAAAAATAAAACCTAGAATTTGAAATTATTTGAAAATAAAACCTAGAATTTAATATCATAGTACTTGAAGGGAATTGTTTTTAAATAATATAGATAATGGGGATTTTTATTCTCATATTTACTTTAACAGTTGATTCATTTACCTATTTAAAATTAAATCACTATAGAATGATGTTATTACATGAACTATACATATTTGCATGTTTTCCAGTCATTTCCAACACTATTTTGTTATGCTGCCAGTAGGATTTTGAAATACAGTTAGGTTTGATCTATTATTAATGGCTGACCTTTTGACTAGATTGGGTGACATCAGTGCTAATAAGCTGGAGGATGTGATGTCTAATGAACCAGTATATAAAATAATAATATTAGATTTAGTTGGAATTCTATAATTAGAGTACAGTCAAGTATTTTGAAGCTAACCTATTTTAGAGAGAAGTTTTATTGATTACACAAGAAAGGGGTACTTTTTAATCATTTTTACATCACTGTATTGCCTAAGGCATCAAAATCCATTATGTGAGGATTATAAACTTTGCTTTCAACTAGATCTTAAATTGATTCTTGATGTATTGTCAACAAAACTCTGGAAGATCAGAGCTACTAAGCCATATCAAAATTAACTTATTTATTTTTAATTGTTCATACCATGGCTCTCTGAGATGTTGCTGTTTGTAAATCTAAATAACCTTTCTCTTGGATAATGTAACAGTTGTGTGTCACATTTCACTCAAAAATATAGCTTTGGGGGGTTCAGTTCAGCCACTCAGTCATGTGCAATTCTTTGCAACCCCATGGACCCAGCACACAGGCTTTCCTGTCCTTCACCAACTTCCAGACCTTGCTCAAACTCATGTCCATTGATTTGGTGATGCCATCCAACCATCCCATCCTCTGTCATCCCCTTCCCCTCCTTCCCAGCATCAAGGTCTTTTCCAGTGAGTTAGTTCTTCATATCAAGTGGCCAAAGTATTGGAGCTTCAGCTTTAACCTCAGTCCTTCCAATGAATACTCAGGGTTGATTTCATTTAGGATTGACTCGTTTGATCTCCTTGCAGTCCAAAGGACTGTCAAGAGCCTTCTCCAACACCGCAGTTCAAAGGCATCAGTTCTTCGGCATTCAGCTTTCTTTATGGTCCAGCTCTCACATCCATATGTGACAACTGGAACTTTTAGGAGTAGGAACATTTATGTTCTATTTTCAGCAAGTTTCAACTATAAATACAGTATTATCAGCTATAGTTACCATGTTATATTACACATTGAATAATCAGACTTAATCATCTTATAACTAAAAGTTTGTATTGTACATTTTATCAGTCATTTCATATTTCTGCTACCCACCAGATCATGGCAACTTATATTCTACTTTTTGCTTCCATGCATTTGATTGATTAATTGCTATTTCAGATAAGTACATAGATAGCTGTAATATAATATGATGTAGACAAATACAAAGTATTTGTCTTTCTTTTTCTGTCTTATTTCATTTATAATAATGATATTTTCAGTTCACTGATGTCAAAAATAGCAGGATTTCCTTCTTTTTATGGGCTGAAAAATGTTCCATTCCATGTTTTCTGTATCCATTCAATTGTTAATGGACATTTTTATTTATTTTTTATTTTTGGTCTTTGCTATTGTAAAAAATGCTACAAGGAACATGAGACTAGAGCTATATCTATGAGATATTGATTTTGTTTGTTTTGCATGCAAAAGTGAAAGTTAAAGTGTAGTTGTTCAGTCCTGTCTGTCTCTTTACAACTTTATGGACTGTAGCTCACCAGGCTCCTCTATTCATGGAATTCTCCAGCAAAGAATTCTGGAGTGGGTTGCTATTTTGTACTCTAGGCAATCTTTATACCCCAAAGTGGGATTGCTGGATCATATAGTAGTTCTATTTTTTGACTTCTTAAGAACCTTTCATACTGTTTCACACAGTGGCTATACCAGTTTACAGTCCCACCAACACTGTACAAGATTTCCTTTTTCTCCACATCCTCAACAGCATTTGTTTTTTTCTGTCTACTTGATAATAGGCATCCTAACAAGTGTGCAGTAATATCTCACTGTGATTTTGATTTGCACCTGATTTTGATTTTTTCTGATTATTAGTAATGCTGAGCACCTTTTCATGTGCCTGATGGTCATTTGTATATCTTATTTGGAAAACTGGTTGATTAGATTCTTTGCCCATTTTTTAATTGAATTATTCAGTTATTTGCCATTGAGTTTTATGGACTCATTTCTGTATGTTAGATATTAACCCTTGTGAGATATATAGTCTGCAAATATTTCCCGTCATTCCACAGGTTCCCTTTTCATTTTGTAGATGGTTACCTTTGCTGTACAAGAGTATTTTAGTGCAATGTAACCCCACTTATTTATTTTGCTGTTGTTGTCTTTGCTTATGGTGTCAAATCCAAAAATAATAATAATAATAGTTACCAAAACCAGTGTCAAAGAGGTTATCCACTATGTCCTCACTTAGGAATTTTATGGTTTTAGGGCTCACATTCAAGTAAGTTTTTAATTATTTGGAGTTGATTTTTGTGTATGGTGTGAAGTAGGAGTCTAGTTTCATTCTTTTACTTATGAGTATGTTCCCAACACCATTTATTGGGAGACTGTGCTTTCTTTGTACATTCTTGATTCTTTTGTTGAAAATTAATCACTCAAATATGTATAAGCTTATTTCTAGGGTCTCCACTTGGTTTTATTGATGTATGTGTCTGTTTTTATGTCAAACCATACTGTTTTGATTGCTATAATTTTTTAATATAGTTTGAAACTAGGAAGTGTGATGCATTCAGCTTTGTTTTTCTTAAGAATGCTTTGACTTTTAATTTTAAAATTTGTGATTTGGTTTCCTCTGTGAAAGGTTAATAACAATATCTCCTGTACAATTGACATGTATTTGATGTTTAATAGACTTTAAAGTCTATTGTTAGACAACATCTAATTTTCTTGTTAATTTTTTTGCTTACAAGTTTCTACAATGGTTCATTGAAAAGATATTTTTTGAAACTCTCATATTTATCCTCATTGATCCAGGCCTTTGGAATAAAGTAGTGAACAAAGAGACAAAAGTCCCCGTCTTACAGTTTATATCCTGATAGTTGCTGGATTATAGCAGCAATGTAGACAATTATTCCACATGAATTACAAGAAAATGAAAAAGGGCAAACTTTCATAGATTTAAAGGGTGGTGATATATCATGCACTACATGACAGTTTTTTTAGATTTCTAAATCAGTGATTCATTGCAATTGACATGAAGGCAGATTGGATGGGCTTTGATTTACTGATTATTTCTGAACCACTTTCATGTCCAGGATCTACTTTTTAAACTTATTGTTCACTTGTTAGAACTCATTTTGTCTTCCTTTGATTAGATTATCATCCCTATTCCTATCTGTTTTCTGCACAATTGGCTATGATTAGTGTAAATTTATATAATGATTATGGCTTTAAAAGATTGTTTTGACAATCTTTATTAGCTGAAAATTTGTTTAAACAAAGTAGCCAACAAAAGTATCATTTTAATTTTCCTTCACATTCATTATATTTTGTTTGATATTAAAATGAAATAGAAACCAATTAGAATTTTTTTTTAATTTTACTTTATTTTACTTTACAATACTGTGTTGGTTTTGCCATACATCAACATAAGTCTGCCACGGGTGTACATGAGTTCACAATCCTGAACCCCCCTCCCACCTCCCTCCCCATACCATCTCTTTGGGTCATTCCAGTGCACCAGCCCCAAGCATCCTGTATCCTGCCTCAAACCTAGACTGGTGATTCATCTCTTACATGATATACATGTTTCAACGCCATTCTCCCAAATCATCCCACCTTCTCCCTCTCCCACAGAGTCCAAAAGTCTGTTCTATACATCTGTCTCTCTTTTGCTGTCTTGGATACAGGGTTATTGTTACCATCGTTCTAAATTCCATATATATGTATTAGTATACTGTATTGGTGTTTTTCTTTCTGGCTTACTTCGCTCTTATAATAGGCTTCAGTTTCATCCACCTCATTAGAACTGATTCAAATGTATTCTTTTTAATGGCTGAGTAATACTCCATTGTGTATATGTACCACAGCTTTCTTATCCATTCATCTGTTGATGGACGTCTAGGTTGTTTCCATGTCCTGGCTATTATAAACAGTGCTGCGATGAACATTGGAGTACATGTGTCTCTTACAATTCTGGTTTCCTCAGTGTGTATGCCCAGCAGTGGGATTGCTGGGTCGTAAGGCAGTTCTATTTCCAGTGTTTTAAGGAATTTCCACACTGTTCTCCATAGTGGCTGTACTAGTTTGCATTCCCACCAACAGTGTAAGAGGGTTCCCTTTTCTCCACACCCTCTCCAGCATTTATTGCTTGTAGACCTTTGGATCGCAGCCATTTTGACTGGTGTGAAATGGTACCTCATTGTGGTCTTGATTTGTATTTCTCTGATAATGAATGATGTTGAGCATCTTTTCATGTGTTTGTTAGCCTTCTGTATGTCTAGATCTCAATTACAGGAGAAAAACTATTAAAAATTCCAACATATGGAGACTGAACAACATACTTCTGAATAACCAACAAATCACAGAAGAAATAAAAAAAGAAATCAAAATATAGAAATGAATGAAAATGAAAACACAACAACCCAACTAGAATTTTTAAGTCCTGTTGATCTAAATAATGGAGCTCTCCTGGTGTCTCAGGCTGTAAAGAATCTCCCTGCAATGCAGGAGACTGGGATTCAATCCCTGGAGATCCCCTGGAGAAGGGAATGACTACCCACTCCAGTATTCTTGCCTGGAGAATTCCATGACAGAGAAGCCTAGATGGTTATAGTCCATGGGGATGCAAAGAGTCGGACATGACTGAGTGACTAACACATTCCCTTTTTCTGCTTCATGAATTATTGCACTGAAATAGTAATTAGGGGACATAAAAATTATTAGCCATGTTTAAAAATAATTAAATGAAGTCTCACCAGGTATATGGTGGAATGAAAATTTGAACCTTTCTTTATTTGTCTCCATATCCATAGCCAGATTGATTTTCTTCCTCCAATCTGACAATGGATAGATTAGTTTGAGAAAAATCAGTATCTTACTTAGATTCACACTATTACATGTACATGATAAACTGAGATTTATTTAAATTAAAATCTAACTTTATAGCAAGTACAGAACACTTAGATTACAAGAATAACATTGGTCCTTGATGAAATCTTTGTGTGATCTTTAAAAATCTCTGGACTGAGCAAATGAAAATGATTCAGCTATACTTATCATTGGAGAAGGCAATGGCACCCCACTCCAGTCTCTTGCCTGTAAAATCCCATGGATGGAGGAGCCTGGTAGGGTTCAGTGCATGGGATCGCTAAGAATCGGACACGACTGAGCGAGTTCACTTTCACTTTTCACTTTCCTGCATTGGAGAAGGAAATGGCAACCTCATGGGATCGCTAAGAATCGGACACGACTGAGCGAGTTCACTTTCACTTTTCACTTTCCTGCATTGGAGAAGGAAATGGCAACCTACTCCAGTGTTCTTGCCTGGAGAATTCCAGGGACGGGGGAGCCTGGTGGGCTGCCGTCTATAGGGACGCACAGAGTTGGACACAACTGAAGCGACTTGGCAGCAGCAGCAGCATACCTATCATAAAATAGTCAAGCCAATGCCAATTTAAAACTTAGTAATTTTTGTTAAAAATTACTTTTGACCAATGTTTTGTTTAGTAAATACTTTTTATAAATTCTACTATTTTTGACCCACCAGGAATTTAGTGTAGCCCTGGTCATAGGACTTTTCATTGTTCTCTTGTGCACAAACCCATGGACCTAAGATCCTAAATATTTTTCAAGCAACAGCTTCATCAGTCATTCTGACAGCCATTGAGCTAGATCAGAGGCCCATAAAGGATTGCATTATGGATGAAAGAACAGTGCAGTCAAAACGTGTTATGGATAAAACTTTTCATTATCCTATATATGACCTACTTGAATTTTCAAAGCTTAGGAAAAAGAAGAGGTTGAAATGAGCAAGTGCAGTGAGAGGTGAATATTGAAGGAATAGGCATGTTTCCAATGTTTTGAAATCTATAAATCTGTTTTTCTGAAACATGTCTTTTACCACACTTTCTTGTTTATTATGATTTGTATGCTTATATAATTTATTTTTTCAGGTTTTTCTCATAGAGTTACTAATGATTCACTGAAAATATAATAATTTTAGATTTTCCAATATAGAATGCAAGACAGTGAAGAAATTTATTTACTAGTAATAATTGAAGAGCAAATACCTTTCTAAGTGTTAAATTAATGTGTTCTTAGTAGTCTCATAGAGAATAGACTTGATACTTACTTATAGAGGAATTACAGGCTCCTAACTTCCTAGGCTCACAGTCATTGTTTGGGGATTTATCTATTCATAGAGTCAACTCAGTTTTCTCATCATGTCTTTCCAAGCTTTGACACCACCAGGAAAAATATAGATCTGCAAAAGGACTTTCCAACTAATTGTTAAGTAATCTGTAAAGAATCTTATACAAATGGATGGTCAGAATTGTCAATCTGATCAGATAAGATTGTGGAATTCTCAGAACTATCTTTGACATTTATCTTTTTCTCACTCCTCACTGTATACATGTTAAGCCTTATATTTCTATGAACCTCTTTCCAAAGAGATATTTTGTAAGGATTTTTTGTGTATATGTGAGAGCAAGAATAACGTTGGTTCACAACAGCACTTCAGCAAGTACTCAATGAAATAGAATTAAAAAGACAAACTTGAGCATGAGAAGGGTAAAACATATAAGTAAGTTAAAATATATTGTAGTGAAAAGGTAAATTATTTTATAATTAATTTTAATTGGAGGATAATTACTTTACAGTATTGTGATGGTTTTTGCCATGCATCAACTTGAAGCAATCCATGGGTGTACATATTCAAAGTTAATATTTTAATTAGATTAGTGTCTTTAATTTCTGAGTTAAATAGCATTCACCTTCTAGAAACCTCCTCACACATTAGTTCCCATCTTGGTTCAAAACTAAGATACTAAATTTTAAAACATAACATTTATGTAAGTATTTGAATAACTAGTGAAATGTTTTCATACTCACACCTCTATAATTAAGGGACCTAATAATGACTTTTGTCCATGTGCTAGTCAGTGTGGTAATTTTCCTTCTTTGAGAAGGATTAAAATACTCCAGAACATAAATAACAAATTAATCTCTTTTATATATGTTGACTGAAAGCAAATAGAATGCCGGTTATTCCTCCAACAAAAAATGGCTTTATTTGGGATCAGCACAGAACTTCAGTTTGGGATTTATAACCATGGAAAGTCATGTGCAAAAATGGAAAGGAGAGCCCTTTGGTAGAGAGGAAAAGGAGGCTCAGTGAACTATAGTACATAAAGAATCCAGGCTTTTCAGTGACTGAGTTCTACAATCTTTCTTTGGCTAAGCCCTTGGCTGTAAAAAAAGAGGAGACTTTCTTCTTTCTCTTGGGCTCTGCTACCAACCTAGTGCAGGAGAGTTCCCCAGTCTGCTCTCCAATTTCTATATGATTTGTTTCTAACAAAGTTTCTTTGTTAATTTTTAACATATGCATGATTTAAAATTCTAAGAAGATTTCAGATTTTGAGGTCACCATGAATAGGAATCTTGTCGTTAAGTTTGAATAGATTTTTCTTTTTTAATTTGAAGTAGAGTTGATTAACAATATTGTTAGTTTAGAGAATATAAAAGAGTGATTTGGTTTTATACATATGTGTGTGTGTGTGTGTGTGTGTGTGTGTGTATGTGTTAGTCGCTCAGTTGTGTCTGACTCTTTGCGACATGGACTATAGCCTACCTGGCTCCTCTCTCCATGGAATTCTCCAGGCAAGAATACTGGAGTAATAGCCATTCCCTTCTCCAGGGGATCTTCATGACTAAAGGATGGAACCTGAGTCTCTCACATTGTGGACAGATTCTTTACCTTCTGAGCCACCAGGGAAGCCCTTATATGTACAAACACACATGGAAATTTATATACAGCAAGAGAGAGAGAGAGAGAGAGCTTTCCTGGTGGCTCAGATCATATGGAGTCTGCCTGCAGTGTGGGAGACCCTGGTTCAATTCCAGGATCAGGAAGATCCCCTAGAGAAGGATATGGGAACCTACTTCAGTATTTTTACCTGCAAAATCCCATGGATGGAGAACCTGGCAGACTATGGTCCATGGAGTTGCAAAGATTCAAACATGACTGAATGATTAACACTACCTTATACATACATCTATGTCTGTACATTTATATATGTGTGTGTACATATGTATATATATGTGCATATATACACACATAATCTTTTTATTCTTTTCCATTGTATATTATTACAGTTATTGAATATAGTAGAAATAAATCTTTATTATAGTTCTCTTTTATATATGTTTAGTTCAGTTCCGTTCAGTCACTCAGTCATGTCTGACCCTTTGGGACCCCAGGACTGCATCACACCAGGCCTCCCAGTCCATCACCAACTCCAGGAGTTTACTTAAACTCAGGTTCATTGAGTCGGTGACATGACCTAACCATCCCATCCTCTGTCATCCCCTCTGCTCTTGCCTTCAACCTTTCCCAGCATCAGGGCATTTTAAAATGAGTCAGTTCTTCATATCAGGTGGCGAAATTGGAGCTTCAGCCTCAGCATTAATCCTTCCAATGAACATTCAGGACTGATTTCCGTTAGGATGAACGGGTTAAATCTTGCTCTCCAAGGGACTCTCAAGAGTCTTCTCCAACACCACAGTTCAAAAACATCAATTCTTCAGGGCTCAGTTTTCTTTTTAGTCCAACTCTCACATCCTTACATGACTACTGGAAAAACCATAGCCTTGACTAGACAGACCTTTCTTGGTAAAGTAATATCTCTGCTTTTCAATATGCTGCCTAGGTTTGTCATAACTTTTCTTCCAAGGAAGAAATGTCTTTTAATTTCATGGCTTCAGTCACCATCTACAGTGATTCTGGAGCCCCAAAAATATATTGTTTCCCCATCTATTTGCCGTGAAGTGATGGGACCAAGTACCATGATCTTTGCTTCCTGAATGTTGAGTTTTAATGTTTGAGTTTTTTAAGGTTGGGTTTGCTGTAATCCACACAGTCAAAGGGTTTGGCATAGTCAATAATACATAAGTAGATGGTTTTCTGGAACTCTCTTGCTTTTTCAGTGATCCGATGAATGCTGGCAATTTAACCTCTTGTTCCTTTGCCTTTTCTAAATCCAGCTTGAACATTTGGAAGTTCACGGTTCACATAATGTTGACGCTTAGCTTCAAGAATTTTGAGCTTTACTTTGCTAGTGTGTGAAATGAGTGCAATTGTGTGGTACTTTGAAAAATCTTTAGCATTGCCTTTCTTTGGTATTGGAATGAAAACAGACCTTTTGCTATTCTGTGGCCACTACTGAGTTTTCCAAATTTTCTGGCATAATGCGTGCAGCACATTCACAGCATCATCTTTTAGGATTTGAAATAACTCAACTGGAATTCCATCACCTCCACTAGCTTTCTTTGTCGTGATGCTTCCTAAGGCCCACCTGACTTATATATGTTAGTATGTATATATTAACCAAAATGGCTGTCTGAGGAGGCCTTACAAATAGCTGTGAAAAGAAGAGAAGCAAAAAGCAAAGGAGAAAAGGAAAGAGATAAGCATCTGAATGCAGAGTTCCAAAGAATAACAAGAAGAGATAAGAAAGCCTTCCTCAGTGATCTGTGCAAAGAAATAGAGGTAAACAATAGAATGGGAAAAGACTAGAGATCTCTTCAAGTAAATTAGAGATACCAAGGGAACATTTCATGCAAAGATGGGCACAATAAAGGATAGAAATCGTACGGACCGAACAGAAGCAGAAGATATTAAGAAGAGGTGGCAAAATTACACAGAACTACACAAAAAGGATCTTCATGACCCAGATAATCTTGATGGTGTGATCAGTCACCTAGAGCCAGACATCCTGGAATGTGAAGTCAAGTCGGCCTTAGGAAGCATCACGACGAACAAAGCTAGTGGAGATGATGGAATTCCAGTTGAATTATTTCAAATCCTAAAAGATGATGCTGTGAAAATGCTGCACTCAGTATCCCAGCAAATTTGGCAAACTCAGCAGTGGCCACAGGACTGGAAAAGGTCAGTTTTCATTCCAATCCCTAATAAAGACAATGCAAAAGAATGCTCAAACTACTACACAATTGCATTCATCTCACACGCTAATAAAATAATGGTCAAAATTCTCCAAACAAGGCTTCAAGAATATTTGAACCATGAACTTCCAGATGATCAAGCTGGATTTAGAAAAGGCAGAGGAAGCAGAGATCAAATTGCCAACATCCATTGGGTCATCAAAAAAGCAAGAGAGTTCCAGAAAAATATCTATTTCTGCTTTATTGACTATGGCAAAGCCTTTGGCTGTGTGGGTCACAATAAACTGAAAAATTCTAAAAGAGATGGGAATACCAGACCACCTGACCAGCCTCTTGAGAAACCTGTATGCAGGAACTGGACATGGAACAACAGACTGGTTCCAAATAGGAAAAGGAGAATGTCAAGGCTGCATATTGTCATCCTTCTTATTTAACTTATATGCAGAATACACGATGAGAAATGTTGAGCTGGATGAAACAAAAGCTAGAATCACAATTGCTGGGAGAAATAACAATAACCTCAGATATGCAGATGACAACACCCTTATGGCAGAAAGGGAAGAAGAACTAAAGAGCCTCTTGATGAAAGTGAAAGAGCAGAGTGAAAAAGTTGGCTTAGAGCTCAACATTCAGAAAACGAAGATCATGACATATGGTCCCATCACTTCATGGCAAATAGATGGGGAAACAGTGGAAACAATGACAGACTTTATTTTGGGAGGGGGCTCCAAAATCATTGCAGATGTTATCTGCAGCTATGAAATTAAAAAAAAAAAAAAACACACTTGCTCCTTGGCAGGAAATTTATGACCATCCTGGACAGCCCATTAAAAAGCAGAGACATTACTTTGCCAACAAAGGTCCTTCTAATCAAGGTTGCAGTTTTTCCAGTAGTCATGTGTGGATGTGAGAGTTGGACTATAAAGAAAACTGAGCACTGAAGAATTAATGCTTTTGAACTGTGGTGTTGGAGAAAACTCTTGAGCATCCCTTGAACAGCAAGGAGATCTAACCAGTCCATCCAAAAGGAAATCAGTAATGAATGCTCATTGGAAGGACTGACTTTGAAGCTGAAATTCCAATACTTTGGCCACTTGATGCAAAGAACTGACTCATTTGAAAAGACCCTGATACTGGGAACGATTGAAGGCGGGAAGAGAAGGGGAATACAGTGTAAGAGGGTTCCCTTTTCTCCACATCCTCTCCAGCATTTATTGCTTGTTGACTTTGGATTGCAGCCATTCTGACTGGCGTAAAATGGTNCTAACCAGTCCATCCAAAAGGAAATCAGTAATGAATGCTCATTGGAAGGACTGACTTTGAAGCTGAAATTCCAATACTTTGGCCACTTGATGCAAAGAACTGACTCATTTGAAAAGACCCTGATACTGGGAACGATTGAAGGCGGGAAGAGAAGGGGAATACAGTGTAAGAGGGTTCCCTTTTCTCCACATCCTCTCCAGCATTTATTGCTTGTTGACTTTGGATTGCAGCCATTCTGACTGGCGTAAAATGGTACCTCATCGTGGTTTTGATTTGTATTTCTCTGATAATGAATGATGTTGAGCATCTTTTCACGTGTTTGTTAGCCATCCGTATGTCTTCTTTGGAGAAATATCTATTTAGTTCTTTGGCCCATTTTTTGATTGGGTCATTTATTTTTCTGGAATTGAGCTGCGTAAGTTGCTTGTATANATTCATGTCAATGTATAGCAAAATGAATACAGTATTGTAAAGCAAAACAAACTAAAAAATAAAAATCAAGATAAAAAGAGAGAGAAGGGGAATACAGAGGATGAGATGGTTGGATGTTATCACTGACTCAATGAACATGAGTTTTTGTAAACTCTGGGAGTTTGTGAAGGACAGAGAAGCCTGGCATGCTGTAGTCCACAGTTTGCAAGAGTATATATCTATTACTTTAGATTAGGCTATCTTATTTGTTTCCGCATCTTGAAGATATTTTATGAAGTTTTTGAGAAAGGTCATAATAATGACAATAAGCAGAAAGCATTAGTTAAGAGCCTTTAGTTTTACATTTTTTATTCTGTTCTTGTTATCAAATTTAGGACAATGTAGTAGCCTTCACAAATCTCACAGTGCAGATACAGTCATATGAAAGATTCTCAACATAATACTCAGGAAAAAAATAGAAGCCAGTAATAATAATATCCCCTATTGCTAAATCTATCCATGTCATAATATGTTTATTTTTTTGCACAAGCTATTGACAGAGTTAATCTCCTAAAATATAAGTTGGCAAGCTTTATCAACCACATAATGATTATAGTCCACCAAGGTTGTGACTGTATTTCACTAGCATCTCAGGTGATACTTTTAGATGCAGTATCAGCATGTAGCAATCTGAATCTAAACAAAATGTCTGTATTTATGTTCATTTCCACTCACATTCAGACCTACAAAGCACAGAATATATCATTAGCCAAATCACCTAAAAATAAGCAGATGCTGGTTTATTTGTCTGCTTTTTATTAAATATCCAGCTCATTCATATGTGAAAGTGAAGTGGCTCAGTTGTGTCTGACTTTTTGCAACCTCCTGGACTGTAGCCCACCAGGCTCCTTCACCCATGGGATTTTCCAGACAAGAATATTGGAATGGGTTGCCATTTCCTTCTCCAGAGGATCTCCCAACCCAGGGATTGAACCTGGGTCTCTCACACTTCAGGCAGACTTTTTACTGTCTGAGCCACCAGGGAACTAAAAG
Source organism: Neotragus moschatus (assembly GCA_006410615.1). NCBI lineage: Eukaryota > Metazoa > Chordata > Mammalia > Artiodactyla > Bovidae > Neotragus > Neotragus moschatus. The sequence goes on from SJYA01000870.1 coordinate 49,979, forward strand.
TTAAATATAGAATCAAAAATAATTTATTAACACATTCCACAAAAATTATCTTTCTTTAAGTTTGAACGACTTTGATTTTTTAAACAAAAATATACATATATAAACTTGAAGGAAAGTACATATAGCTATTTTTGGAATTCAGGATTTTCAGTTTACAAAATTACCTCTGTGCTACATATATATTTGTCACCTAGGCATAATAGCATAAAATAATCCTGAAAATATTTACCAATATTTTAATTTTTTGAAATTATATTCTAGACTGGAAATAAAAGGATTGATTTTAACAAGCAAAATATTTATGTTGGATTTTAATGCACTGGAGTTTAAGACATGTATCCTAAAGGAACTGAAACCCAGGAATGAAAAAAATTGTAGCCTCCAGAGAAAAGTCCACAATATGGCATTTGTTGTCTGCCTTCAATAAAGGAAAACATGAGCTTCTGCAGAGACTAGGGGCATCATAGTGTTTCTCTGACTTCAGTATTTCTGCTTGAGAGATACACTGTAGAATTGAAGACCCAAACGTGTCTAAACAATGTATTAACTCTGGTATACAAGAGAGTTGGTATATACTGTAACTCTGGTATATAGTATATAATGCTTATATACTATATATAAGTATTAACTCCTTATATATAGTATAAGGAATGTACTTTTAAAAAGTATGGTGTGTAGTCTAGCAAATATCATACATTCATAAAAGATACAGAAAATAATTTGAAATTGCAAAATTCAACCAGTCCAAAATTAAAGGAAGGCATGACCCAGAAAATATGCAGGTACCTATGAAGAAATTGTGGAAAAAGCAATGGCACCCCACTCCAGTACTCTTGCTTGGAAAATCTTATGGACAGAGGAGCCTGGTAGGCTGCAGTCTATGGGATTGNTAAAATAATCCTGAAAATATTTACCAATATTTTAATTTTTTGAAATTATATTCTAGACTGGAAATAAAAGGATTGATTTTAACAAGCAAAATATTTATGTTGGATTTTAATGCACTGGAGTTTAAGACATGTATCCTAAAGGAACTGAAACCCAGGAATGAAAAAAATTGTAGCCTCCAGAGAAAAGTCCACAATATGGCATTTGTTGTCTGCCTTCAATAAAGGAAAACATGAGCTTCTGCAGAGACTAGGGGCATCATAGTGTTTCTCTGACTTCAGTATTTCTGCTTGAGAGATACACTGTAGAATTGAAGACCCAAACGTGTCTAAACAATGTATTAACTCTGGTATACAAGAGAGTTGGTATATACTGTAACTCTGGTATATAGTATATAATGCTTATATACTATATATAAGTATTAACTCCTTATATATAGTATAAGGAATGTACTTTTAAAAAGTATGGTGTGTAGTCTAGCAAATATCATACATTCATAAAAGATACAGAAAATAATTTGAAATTGCAAAATTCAACCAGTCCAAAATTAAAGGAAGGCATGACCCAGAAAATATGCAGGTACCTATGAAGAAATTGTGGAAAAAGCAATGGCACCCCACTCCAGTACTCTTGCTTGGAAAATCTTATGGACAGAGGAGCCTGGTAGGCTGCAGTCTATGGGATTGCTAAGAGTTGGATATGACTGAGAGACTTCACTTTCACTTTTCACTTTCATGCATTGGAGAAGGAAATGGCAACCCACTCCAGTGTTCTTGCCTGGAGAATCCCAGGGATGGGGGAGCCTGGTGGGCTGCCGCCTATGGGATCGCACAGAGTCGGACACGACTGAAGTGACTTAGCAGCAGCATGAAGAAATTGGGTAACTGGCATGCATGAAAGGTGGAAAATATGAGGCTGGTAAATGAGGGAAAGAGGAGAGTCTGTTAGCCAGGTGAGCTGGAAACCTGCAGAGATAGAAAGGAAAGCAGATGGAAGTGCCAAGGAGGCAGACATTGTTTCCACTTAACTTGGGGAAAAAACATTTAATAACCTTTCTAAGGGTACACAGCTAGTGAGTGATGTGGAGTTGAATGTTATCAACGAACACTCTGACTCCACATTTCATACCATCAGCAGCCAGACCATGTTGCAAACATTTAGTGTCATTTTTCTAGGTTGTTACTCTTTGTTTTCCCCTTTATCATCTGAAGGAAAGAAATACATATTCTACATTATTTTTCTTCTGAGTCTTTTCGTACCCAATATTTCGGCTTTAACCAACAAAGCTGATGTCTTAAAGATGACACTCTGAAGCTTTAAGTCTTGACTTTCTTGTAGCTAAAATATAACTTACTTAGAAGCAATAACTTTAGAAACTTTTCTCTCAAAGGAATATTAAAATCTAATACAAGAAAATAATCAGTAAATGAGATTTTTCTCAAAAGAGAACAATAATAGAAAATAAGACTATGATGATAATTCATGTTTCAATTCCAACATACAAAAACTGTGAAAGTCATCACTTTTGTCCCTACAACAAGAGAAATCTGGGCAAACTGAAAATCAATGACTTTTCCTGGACCCATAGAGAACTTAGGTCACAGGCAAATCATCCCTTCCAAATGCAGTAACTGAGATCTGTTTTCTTGGGGTAGAAGTTGCTGGAGCCAGGAATAGGCAGAAACAAGTAATTTTGACAGCTTGCTGGAGACTTTGTATGGTCTAACATTAAAGTGAGGAACTGACAGATGGCCACGTTTTTAGTGACGCCACAGAAGTTTCTTGGGATTTTGCTCTAGGAGTCCTGCAGTGTTCTCACAGTGAGGATCCGATGAAGAGTCTTCCTCATGGCCCTGGTAGGATTGCAACTGTTTAATACATTTCGTTTTTTTAATTTGGTGTGTTAAATCTTATCCTAGTTATACTATCTTGTCTAGAATTGGACATTTCATTACTTTTTAAGGAGCTATTATTTTAAAAATAGTTATGTCTTTTCAGCATAGAGTAAATGTTGTAGTTTAGATTGCTTGGAAAGCAGCCTCTGATATGTAGTTTAGTCTCTTAATAAACCAGCATGTCTTACCTTTCCTCTCCTTTTAAACCTTAGCTCAGCTAATGTAATTCTTCCTTTCCCTGACTATAAATATTCTCTTTGGATTATGGAGGGGAAAACATATCCAAACGTTTGAACAGGTTTAATCTAGAAGTGTAACCATTTGAGCTGACTTTTGTAGTGAGTGTGGGATGAAAGCACACTTAAATGTATGGCTAACCTAACTTGTATGCAAATCAATATCTACCACATTTTAATGCCAGTGGAGAATTACTTATTAACATAGATTTTTACAATACATCATATCTTTGAAATTTACATATGTGAAAGTGATTATGAGAATAAAATTGTGATGTTAAATGTGGGGACTAAAGACACCATGCCCAAGTGATTTTACATAACACTACTCTTCTTTCATTTGAGAGAAAATGCTCAAGTTACATGGGGCAACATTTCCTCAGGCTCTGGGAGCAAAGGTACATGCAGTAGTTTGCAGAATTTGTCATTATGTCTTAGTAGCGTTTTTCTCCCCAGTGGGCTAGAGCTGTGGAAATGTGAGAAACTTCTCACAGACCACAGATTGTGCAGGGGAACTTGAAACGTTAGTCTAGGCATATTTTAATTTGCATAGGATACAGAAACTCTGTATAGCAGAATTTAAACTTTGTCTCAGTCTGGTTCAAACATGTTCTTGTTTGAATGCTGCAGGGGTGAGAAGGGGCAAGGGCTCCAAGGAAGACTGCACTAGAAGGAGGAATGAGAAACCCTGGAAAACTATCAGTGGAGAATTAACTGAGCACAAGACCAGGAGGCAAAACAGAGAATTGCTTCCATGGGCTATGTGAAATGGAGATACAGTGAGAAGGGGAGGGAGAGCTGCCTTTGAAGGAAAGAAGCCTGTCAGTGAGACTGTAATGGAAAGAGGAGCCCCTACCTGGGACATGTACATTACAGGTTCTTCATATCAAGGACACACACACACACACACAAGCACACACATTAGACACATTTAATCTAGCACTTTCGAGTTTCTTTATAACTCAGGATCTGAGACATAGTCTGGTACAGCAAAGCCTGTAACCATCAACATCTACCTCAGAAGTGACTGCATTCCAGCTTCAGGGAACTGAGTCTCCTCTTCTCTTGTGTTTTGACATCAAAACAAAAGGTCATTGTGACAGATACTGAGATACTTGTGCCCTTGTCAGCATCCCAAATACACTCATTGGAGTTCAGCTAGGACTTGAGCAGGAATGGTGGTTAGAAAGAGAAGTGGAAAATAACTGATATGATACACCCTTCCTCTTAGGTCATATTACTGCAAACAGTTCTTGCATGCTGAAGCATCCTTTATGAATAGTGTCAAGGGCCTCTTGTTTAGTCCTTTCCTCTCCAGTACAGGGTTCCAGTGAAATTCACATATTAACGACATTTACAATGGCTACACATAGTGACCGAGGAGCAAAGGTTAGGATTGCTTACATGGAATGCTGTTTATTGTCTCTGAAAGCATATCAACTTAGTAGGATAGAATATATTTTCTTAAGTTTATCTGCTGATTTGTAATTGCAAAATGGGCTTCCTTGGTAGCTCAGCTGGTAAAGAACCATCTGCGATGCAGGAGACCCCAGTTCGATTCCTGGATTGAGAAGATCCCCTGGAGGAAGGCATGGCAACCCATCCCAGTATCCTTGCCTGGAGAATCCCCATGGACAAAGTAACCTGCTAGGCTACAGTTCAAGGGGTTGCAAAGAGTCAGACATGACTGAATGACTAAGCATACACAAACAACTGCAAAATACATAGTAAAAAGATGGTACTGTTTCCATCACTACTGCTGCAAACCCAAACAACTTATATAGTATTCTCTGAAACAAAGTTGTAACTTAGATAGATCCTTTTCTTGGTACTGCTGCTGCTGCTGCTGCTGCTAAGTAGCTTCAGTCGTGTCCGACTCTGTGCGACCCCATAGACGGCAGCCCACCAGGCTCCCTCGTCCCTGGGATTCTCCAGGCAAGAACACTGGAGTGGGTTGCCATTTCCTTCTCCAAAGCATGAAAGTGAAAAGTAAAATGAAGTCACTCAGTCATGTCTGACTCTTAGCGACCCCATGGACTGCAGCCCACCAGGCTCCTCTGTCCATGGGATTTTCCAGGCAAGAGTACTGGAGTGGGGTGCCATTGCCTTCTCCATTTCTTGGTACTAATCAATATTATTTTGACAAGATAATGTACAAAGAACAATAAACTATAAGGTTCTAATTTATACTCCTTGGGAAGAAAATAGCTGATATTTAAACTGAGCATAATCTGACTAAATTAGGCAGACTATAAAGAAGTGGCTTTTTCATTCCAAGTCATTTTTTGCATAAACACACATCATCTCACTGCAGTACAGAAACTGACCAGGTAGTAAGTAGTCTCCAAGAACCCTTTTTGATATTTGTTTGCAGTTGTTCAAAATTAAAATTTGAAGCCTTGTTATGCAAAAAACTGTTAGATTCTGTGAAAAGTGAAATTTAAACTTCATTCAAAGAGAAAAGAAAAGGAAAATGTTGACTGGACTAGCTTCTTCTAGTTAAATGACTATTTTATTGAATACCTAAAAAGTCATAAATGCTCCCTGCCATTACATTTGAATTTTCAGTGAAATGATATCACTTTGGTAATTCTAAACTGCTTAAATCAAGGAGTCCGCTAACAGCTAGAGTTTTGTTTTGTTTTCCTTTGTTATCCTTACCATTTACACTCTGTGACTGTCAAATAAGACAACTAGTAACTTCTATGCATAACTTTGCACTGGGACCAGAAGAAATTTAAATGATATATGGTAAAAACAAACAAAAAAAAATCACCTTTAATGAAAGTGGCTGGCGCAGGTACAACTGACTGTCAGCTTAAATGATATTAATACCTTTCTCAGTAGGAAATTTAATTTTCTTTTATATGCTGGCAATGTCTAGTGTCATTTCTTATAAACTGGCTTGTCAGAATTTGGCAGCAAACATGTTAAGAGGTATGCTGAAGTTAACCATAAGGAAGAAAAACTATGTTATATCTCAGTAGCATATAGATACCAAGAGACCTTATTCTCTACTGTCAATATGTCTAAAGTTAATTAGAGAAATAAATTATCTTTGTTTAGCCATAAGAACCCTCTTTTAATTTCCTGAAGCAAAGAAGAAAGTATTTATTGAAATACATAAAATTAAGAGATAAATGAATGCAAAACAGAGCAAGAGTTACTATATGATTATGCTCGTCAGTTTTATCTAAATACAACATGATTAGAATGAATATGCTATAATATATTCCATCTTCAAGATGCCAGTCCTAACCAGCCACTTCCTTATGTTCCACCCAAAGATAAACTATTAATACAAAATAGAAGAAAAATTTGTCAATTTTTTTCACTGCTAGATCTCCAGTAACTAGAATAGTAACTGACTATATGCAGCAGGTGATAGATAGATAATAATCAATTGTATTCATGAACTAAAAAATGAACAACATGGTATCAGTTGAAATGCCAATTGTGAAGATGTCCCCAACTGAGCAAAAGTGAAACATCAAAAGATTAAGCATGGTGGTTAAAAACCTTATAAATGAATTTTAATCTTACCCTCTCTTCTCCATTCCCCTTGCTTTAATTAGAGTTTAATTATTTTCCACTGGGGATCTTTCAGTGCCTTCATGCACCTTTACAATTTCAGCCTCCATATTGCAACTAAAATTATATCTTTTTAACTGTGTATATAGTTCTGTTTTTTTGCCTGCCATGCAGTTCCAGTAATAGAAAGGTTGCCATGAAATTCCTTATCATGGAAGGAATTGCAACGTTGCAGTTGTCTGGCTCCAGCTTAGTTTTCAACTTCATTCTAGCCACAGAGTAATTTCCAAAATACCTAGTGCTCTTTCACATTTTTATACTTTTACATGAGCTATTCCCTCCCCTAGAAATTTCTGTGCCCATACGTCAAATGGCCATTATATTTGTCCTTTAAGTTTAGCTCAAATAATCCCTCTTCTAGAAAATAATTTCTGATAACATTTTCTCCTTTCTCTCAAGGAAATTCAACATTTTGCACCCTATGGTTCTAAAGTACTTCATATAAATAGTCAACATGCAGTTTGTTATATAATCAGGATGTATTATAAATACTTATTAAAAAGTATTTCATATAAATATGAAATACTAAAAGCTTTAAAATGGATCTCTTCTGTTCCCAGGAATTTATACTTAGCACCATATAACTTCTCAAAGATATGTATTGGAATAAACAGTAAATTTACATGGTCATATAATATTTAAAGTACTTGTACTATACGAAGCTTCTTAAATGCTTCTGATATAAAGAAAATAAAAAGACATAGTCCTTATCCTCAAAGAGTTTAGAATCCAGGAAGAAGATACTCATGCAAATAACCTATCATAGCATCATATTATGGACTCCCCTGATAGCTCAGTTGCTAAAGAATCTGCCTACAATGCAGCAGATCCCAGTTCGATTCCTAGGTTGTGAAGATCCGCTGGAGAAGGGATAGGCTACCCACTCCAATATTCTTGGGCTTTCCTGGTAGCTCAGCTGGTAAGATGCCGGGGGCCAGTGTGGGAATCCCACCCGTGAAACGGTCACGTGGCAGAAATCCGATGGGCAAGGCGATTCAGATTTCAGAGATTCCCCCTGAGTTTCCCTGAGCATCTACACCCCAAAAATAAGGAAACCCAACTATGCCTGCTGCCAGGAGCCAGTGTAAGGATTCCCACCCATGACATTGTCATGTAAGTAAGTTTTTTCCACGCCGACACCGTTCACGCTTCGAATTCCCTGGACCCACCAGAGCTGGACCCTGGCAGTAAAAATCTGCCTGCAATGTGGGAGACCTGGGTTCGATCCCTGAGTTGGGAAGATCCCCTGGAGAAGGAATATGCTACCCCCTCTAGTATACTGGCCTGGAGAATTCCACGGACTGTATAGTCCATGGGGTCACATAGAGTCTGACATGACTGAGTGACTTTCACTTTCACAACATATTAGAGCTGCAGAAATACAGAAAGGTAGTCAGTTCATAGTATCTTGGGGAGAAAGAAAGCTTCACATGAGTGACAGCATTAAAATTGAGATTTGAAGATAAAGCAATTTGCCTGTTGAGGAAAAAATTCCAAGTAGGTGAATCAAGACCCAAAGAATTCCACCCAAGGAGGAAAGTGAGCTAGAGAAGCTTCTAACTATTTGCTGCCATTCTTATTTCAGTTTGAAGAAATAGATGAGATATTTAGGACAGGTGATTTTATAATAGTATCCTTATCCTTCAAATTATTTCAGAATGAGTATATGTCAGATATCATCATTTAGAAAATAATAAGTTTCAACACTGGTGCCAATGATATGAGTTGGTAAAAGTGAAAGTGAAAGTGTTAGTTGCTCAGTGGAACCTAAAGGTAAAAATATTCAGACACCATCACCAGCCCCTTGAGTTTTTAGGGTTCATTCATTTGTTGTGAAGTGATTCATTTCCTTGTAGGTACTGATTAGCTTGGTTATAACTTAAAAATTTGGCATATATGATTAGAAATGTTAAAACTTAAGTGCATTTATTATCTATCAACAATCATATGTTGTGAACACAAATCAATTAACAAAGTTAGAGTTGATATATTTTCACCTAAAACTGTAAAATAAAAAATTAATTGTCAAATTGCAAAGTAATTTTGATTCATATACTTCATATGTTTGATATTTAAGAAGAACTTGAGTTTATATACCCTTCCTATCTGTTCTATTTTCTGAAAATAAAAGTGTCCAAAAATATATTTTAAAGCAAATAGGTTAAAAAGTTTTTTGGTTTTTTTTTTCTGATGACACATTGAAGAATTTTAAATTTGGCAAGAAATCAAAATTCTTCATTATTCCCCAAAGTTTATTTCCAGTTATACCATCATTCTCATGATATTTTAATAACCTGTGTTTTTCCTTGCTAGCTCAAACATTTTGGAATTATTATTTAATAAAATAAAATTAAAAATCTCTCATTCTAGCTTTTTTTCATTTCAAAATTTAAATCTTGCTGAAATAGTCAATTTTCTCTCTGTGAACACTACATATAAGAAAGTTTCTTGGAATCAAAGAAACAAGAGAATTAGAAGAAATTATCTTGCATATTGATCTGGTGATGCTGAGTCAAGGATTTCTATAGGGCAGTAACTCTCTTCTCTAAGAACATTCAGCTGTTCTGGAAAAGGAGCACTGCCAAATCGTCATGGGACTTTACAGAAAAAACATAACACTAGACAAAAAATTATCTAGATCTCCACATTCTCACTCTGATAACAAAAAGTTACAAAGCAGTCAGAGACCAAAATGGAGTAGTGAATTGAGACTCAAATAAAAATAACAGAAGTTTGAGGAAAACTGAGATCATAGCACTCATGGCCAAAAACGTTCCTTCTAAGTCTCTGTAAAACAAACAAAAACAGAAAGTAGGATTCAATCAGGAAGAAAAAAAAAAAAGAACTGGACATTAGGTTTGGTCATTGATAACACTTGTGTTGGGAAGTAAAGGAAAAAGGAAGATTTCACTAAGATGAAAGGTATGAATAGAGAACTGAACACATATGTTTTACTCTTCTTATTAGGGCCTGAAACTATCAAATCTATCACCTGTCTGTCACTGTCTATATGTCTACTCATCCCTCTATTACCTATGTATCCATGCATCCATTCATCCCTCTATCATCATCTATCTAGTATGTCATCCATTCAGAAATAGAATTAGATAAAACAAGAGAAGGGATGACCATCAGAGGAGAAATGAGATGTTAATATAGTTTGAAATGTGGGAAATAGATAAGCACTAAGTGACATAACTTAGACAAAGCTGAAAACCAGCTACCTGTAGAAAAGGATGGCAGGCGAAACAAGCTGTCTGTGCTGCAGCAAGAACCTGTGGGAAGATGTCTGATGGGGAGGCGCTGTAGGAAGGGTGAGGAGTGGACCTAATGACCAGTTTGCATTAAGGACAAGGTTAAATGTCCAGGTTTTTCCTTACATTATCCCAGACAGACAGGTGAATATACCTTCAAGACTAGGCAAGAGATGAATGATTATCTTCTGTAAAAACTTAGAATAAACCAAGATACAAGAATGCCAAGGATACCTAAGAGTGAGGGTGAAAAACTGTCCTGACACCAAGGAATTAGGTGAGATTCTAACATTTAACTTGTGATTTTTATCCTAGTTGTCTAATCAACTACTATTGTGTGGACACTATAACACCATGCAAGAGATAGAAAATGTATCACTGAAGAAACTGACAAGCTGAAGAGAAAACAAACAAACAAACCTAGAGGCACAGACCTTAGGAAATCCAATTAATTTTACTTATTTCACAAAATTTTACTGTAGAGTAAAGCTGTCGTTCAACAAGTCCCCGTTATACATAAGCACACACAGAATGTCAATAGGGTGTTCTATTGTGTGTGTGTGTGTGTGTGTGTGTTTCCTTCTGTTGTGTTTTAACTGCCTTGTTGAGATATAATTTACATACCATAAAATTCATCCATTTGCAGTGCACAGTTCAATGATTTTTAGTGCATTCACAGAGTTGTGAAACCATCAACACAATCAGTTTTTAAAATATTTTCTTTACCCCAAAGGAAACTCTACTCATTAGCTTTCACTTCCCATTTTATCCCAATTTCAGGAGCCCTAGGCAATCACTGATCTACTTTGTCTCTCTAGATTTGCCAGTTCTTGACATTTCATATAAATGAAATAATATATTATGTGGACTTATGACTAGCTTCTTTTAGTTTAGTGTTTTCAAGGTTCACAAAAAAGCTTTTTTAAATATATGTGACAGCTTTATTGAGATATGTTTGACATATCAAACATTTCACCTGCTTGAAGTGTAAAATTCAGTGTTTTTTAGTATATTCACAGTTTTGCATCTATCACCACAATACATTTTAAAATATTCCATTACTCTAAAAAGGGCTTCTGTGATGGCTNAAAAGCTTTTTTAAATATATGTGACAGCTTTATTGAGATATGTTTGACATATCAAACATTTCACCTGCTTGAAGTGTAAAATTCAGTGTTTTTTAGTATATTCACAGTTTTGCATCTATCACCACAATACATTTTAAAATATTCCATTACTCTAAAAAGGGCTTCCGTGATGGCTCAGAGGTTAAAGCATCTGCCTGCAATGCAGGAGACCTGGGTTCGATCCCTGGGTCGGGAAAATCCCCTGGAGAAGGAAATGGCAACCCACTCCAGTACTCTTCCCTGGAGACTCCCATGAAGAGAGGAGCCTGGTAGGCTACAGTCCGCGGGGTCATAAAGAGTCGGACATGACTAAGTGACTTCACTTCATTTCACTTCACTTTAAAAAGAAGTCCTGTTTACACTAACAGTCACAGCCCATTTCTCTTTGACACCTCAAGGTCTAGGCAATCACTAACCTAATTCCTGTCTCTATAGATTTGTTTATCCTCAACATTTCATACTAAATCATACAATGTATGGTCTTTGTGACAGGATTCTTTCACTTAGCATAATGTCTTCACGGTCCATCCACAATGTACCATATATGAGCAGGAGTCTTTTTTATTTTTAATCATCAATAAGCTTTTTAAGACTTAATTATTCAATTATTATTCAACAGCCAAAGGTCAAAAATTAGTTGATGAAATCCTATGATAATGTTGAAGAAATCTTTTAGAAAGGAGTAAAAATTACAAAGATAGAAAAGGAAAGAGTGTAGAATATTATATAAAATGTCCAATAAACTACTAACAAAAATGGAAAATTGAACCAACAAAAAATGAGAAGAAATTATGAAATACTTTGTACTCAAAGGAATCAAAATAAATTTAATTCCATGTCAAAAGATCACAATAATTGGCCTACATCACAGTTGGAAAAATGATCTTCCCAGGGGCAATCATCCAATGATACAGAATATAGAGACACAGAAAAAAATCCTAAGGGATAAAAATAAGCCAGTCATATATAATACAACAAAAATATCATCAGCCTGTTCAGTAGTAATACCGAAACTCTGGACACAGTGGTGCAGGCCTTCAGAAGGTTGAGACAAATTGATTTAAAATCCAAAACTCCATACTCAAATAGCAATTAATGTTGAAGTCATTGTCAAGCTATTTTCAGATATGTAAATATTAAAGAGACATTTAATCTATTTTGGGGTGAGCAGGCTCCAAAAGAGAGTGGGCTAAGAGACAGAGGCCTACCCAAGTGACTCAGTGGTAATGAATCCACCTGCCAAAGCAGGAGACACAGGAGACATGGGTTTGATCCCTGGGTCAGGAAGATTCCCTGGAGGAGAGCATGACATCCCACTCCAGTATTCTTTCCTGAAGAATCCTATGGACAGAGGAGCCTGAAGGGCGATAATCCATAGGGTTACAGACAGTCAGACATGACTTAGCACACAGGAGACAGGAAGATGCCTGGATCCAGGACTGGAGGATTAGACAGGAGAGAGAAGGCAAGGACAGAAGATGCACAGTTGAGGAAGGACATCTAGGACGATGACTGTGGCTAGAGAGAGGTCACAAAGGACAGAAGCAGCTTGAGGAGAAGGAAACAGAATAAAGATTTCCTTTCCTGATGGCTCAGTTGGTGAACAGTCTGCCTGCAATGTAGGAGACCCTGGTTGGTTTCCTGGGACAGGAAGATCCTCTGGAGAAGGGAAAGGCTACCCACTCCAGTATTCTTGGGCTTCCCTTGTGGCTTAACTGGTAAAGAATCTGCCTGCAATGCGGGAGGCTTGGGTCTGATCCCTGGGTTGGGAAGATCCCCCAGAGAAGGGAAAAGCTACCCACTCCAGTATTCTGGCCTGGAGAATTCCATGGACTGTGTAGTTCATGGGGTCACAAAGAGTTGGGCACGAATGAGCAACTTTCACTTTGATGTGTTTAACCTCAGGGTGAAGAGTTTCAGAGTTTTTTTTGTTGTTATTTTGTTTTAATATACTGTTAGGATGAAGAAAAGGGAACCCTGTGGGTGGATAAGGGCTGGGGATTGGGGTTAACTTTTATCTTCCATAGTGTAAAATAAACAGGTTATTTACAAAGTTTAAAAAATAAAATTAAAAAGTAGCACTATTAGAACATAGTTTAGCAGTAGAGAAGTAAATGCTGTAATAAATAGATACTTTGTGAGAAGTTACCTTTGGGACTCAGAACTCAAAGATGAGAATGAGTTGCTTACGGTAATTTTCTTTTCCATTGTCCTCCCTACTTCTCTTCTCCATCCCACTCCCTCCCTCCCTTCCCCTCTTCCATTCTTTCTTCTAACTTCTCCTTCTCCTCCTTCTCCTCTTCCTTTCATATTTTCCATTCATATTTCAATGCTGCTGCTGCTGCTAAGTCACTTCAGTTGTGTTCAACTCTGTGCGACTCCTTAGATGGCAGCCCATCAGGCTCCCTCATCCCTGGGATTCTCCAGGCAAGAACACTGGAGTGGGTTGCCATTTCCTTCTCCAATGCATGAAAATGAAAAGTGAAAGTGAAGTCACTCAGTCATGTCTGACTCTTAGCGACCCCATGGACTGCAGCCTACCAGGCTCCTCCGTCCATGGGATTTTCCAGGCAAGAGTACTGGAATGGAGTGTCATTGCCTTCTCCACATATTTCAGTGAGTTACTTTAAAAATCATACCAGAGATAATCCATCAGAAAACTTATCATTCAATAAAAGAGAAAGAACTGTGCATACATTTTAGATTTTTAAAAAAAGATGTTGATTGAAGCAATAAAGACTGTTTTCACACACTTGCTGAAGAGTACTAAAAGTTTCATCTAAATTCAACTTGAATTAAGAAAATAGACTTCTAAAAATTAGCCTTCCAACTTCCAACCTAAAATGCTCTGACTACCTAAAATGAATGATTAAGATGATTTGTATATTTATGTATATTTATAGACATCAGCTATGCAAGAAAATATGTAGGGATACATATCAGATTCACCAGTAAGTTAAAAAAAACAAAACACAATATTGTTGCTACGTATTAATGCATCTTTGCCTAGCTATAACATAAAAGGCAACAACACACTATGCCATGTCTCCCGCAAAGACAAAACCACATTCGTTGAAGTTGCTCTTGATTGTTGGGCTCTTGATTATTGTGTAGTGTTCTCCACTTCTATAAGCCAGTTATCAATAACTAAAGAAACCCTCAATAGTTGAAGATTAATGTCTATTTCCTCTGAATTTCAAGTAAAAGAAATTAAGTACTATAGTAAATTATAGTAAATTACATTTTCTTAAGCAGGATGACAATTTGGAAGAGAAAGAAAGAAAAACTAAATCCAACTGTTGAATAACAGCATAGCTCTGTACCTATGATTGTAACCAGAATAATATATAAGCCTGTGTTTCCACTGTGTGGCAGTCAGCTACCTTCCTCAATATTTCTGAAATCATCCATTATTATTCTTTCAATTTTATTATATTTGCTTAACTGCCATTTATTTCTTCTTAATTTCCTTTTAGCTGTCAATATGTCAGTGTCATGAAGAATGAACCTACACACCCACCAGAGAAAAAAGTGATACAAAAATATTACCAATAAGTTCCCTGATGTCTGAAATGAGCAGCTTCAACTTTAGCTTGTTTGGTATGGAGACTGAATTCACCTTCTATTGATGAATTAGGAGCATTTACAAATGCATGGCTAGCCACAGGATGCTAAATTAAAATGACTAGACTGCAAAAAACAAAGCTGGCAAAGCCAAAGCTATTTTGTTCACTAAATGGATTTTTCTGTAATTGGGAAAAAATTAAAAAAAACTAAATTAGTCACATTAATGTAATTCAGTCTTAATTATTGCCTTAAAAGTTCATTTAAATATTTATGAACAATTCCTTCCAAATGCTTTGTCAGCTCTATCCCATTAAACAACATTCTATCAGTTGTACTTTTTGAAAATAACTGTTTTCTTCACTACACTGTGACTCCTGATATTCAAAAAATTTGTACCTAAGAGCCAAAGGTGTCTGAAGCTGGGGTCATTTAGGAACTCAGATACTGCTTGTTTCTGAGACCCCAGACAGTGGCTCTTGAGTGGGGTCAGGCATCACACAAAAACTCGGAATGTATGTATAAACTACTTGGTCCAGCAGTATTTGTACCTGGATATTAAGAGTTGCTCTTCTGCTCAGCTGAAGGGCACTTACTAAGCTGAGGCCACTTGTCTGTCTCAACACAGAAAGTCAGTAAATGCGTGGAGAAGCAAGAATCAATACATCTTCCTGCTTCCTGGGGGAGAGAAACTGAGCTAATATACACCTGACAACTGCGTCAGATTTAACATGTAACATTATTCCTCTCCCTTCATACTCTTTAAAGAAAGTGGGAGGAAATGCTGGCTGTCATATACTTGAGTTTTATCTCATTTATTTATTAGGATCTATTAAACATAATCAGCTATTTTTAATATTTTTAACTGCCTGAAATGAACTATATCATGGGTGTTATCAGAGCCTATCAGCCATCATTGTCCTAAATGTCATATTGCCTTCTTATTATCTGCACGCCAGCACTTCTCTGTGTGTGCATTGTCTTCATTTACTATCTTTTAAAAATTTCATCTCCAAAATAGAGAGAAAAGAGTTCTATTCATTATGCAAAACAGAAAAAAAAACAGGCTTTGAAAAAGTAACAACTCATTGTGTATTTTTTTCATCCAGTACCTTGAATTTACAGAAACAAAAGAGGTAAAACCTCTTTTTTTTTTTTTTTTTTTTTTAAATGTTGGACATACCTACTGGTCATAAGGAAAGTAGGAACAGCTATTTATTTATTTTTTTCCTAATTATAGCTCTTTTTATTTATTTATTTATTTATTTTAATTTTTATTTTTTAGTTTGTTTTGCTTTACAATATGTACTCATTTTAAAAAGCAAGTGTTTTTTG
>SJYA01000870.1:66022-95664 GCA_006410615.1 Neotragus moschatus
AGTGTTTTGTGAGTTATAAACTATCACAATTTCTAATCCTGTTCTATCCAGCATATTTTACAAATAAGGAACCAGTTTTAATTTATAGTCTGAGTAATTACAAGTTTCCATCTGAATCTGTTATTTAGTCTATAAAACACCAAGATGCAGATAAAAGAATGAAACTGACTTATTCACTGCTTTTCTCCTACTTTGGTTTATTTTCTTAGAATAAATCCCTTTTATTCAACATTGGAATTCTTAAGAAATAGAAATTCTTTTATGAGGAACTAAGAAGATTTAAAGAATACTATTCTAAATGAAAGAATCCCACCTTTGCCTCCTGTTTGATTATAGAAAAGCAAGTGTGGAAAATCCATTTGTTCAAGAACATTTACCAACTTTCATTTCAAGTGAAGAGTAAGAAGATCCCTGCCAAAACCTCACCAGAGACTCATTCTGACATGACTCTGACATATCCCCACCGGTGATTCAAGCTTGGCCCATGAAAACCTCCATGCACAGATTCATGTCAGTTTGATCAGACCAAGAGCACAAGAGTTCCAAACAAGGAACAGTGATTCTTTCCCTCTTCTGAAAAAGCTGACTATTTGGAATGAAGGTAGGAGAAAGGTGTCTTACTTAGCTTTCTCTAAATCTTTAAAATGTCATCTTGATTGAATAAAAATGATAAATCATCTAGTTATTGCAGTATAATAATAGAGTGCTTGAGCAGACATAAACACAGCAGATGTAAAGTCCCTTTTATTTATATGTCCACAGAGCATCATTAAATAATAGACAAATTATAGCTATGCCTGATTTCAGTAAGTTTCATCCAGTTAAACTTCTGCAGTGAAGGAATCTTAACCTCTCC
This sequence comes from Neotragus moschatus, assembly GCA_006410615.1. NCBI lineage: Eukaryota > Metazoa > Chordata > Mammalia > Artiodactyla > Bovidae > Neotragus > Neotragus moschatus. The sequence goes on from SJYA01000870.1 coordinate 66,879, forward strand.
AGAAAATCAAAAACCTTCTTTTCATTGTTAAGTTTGTATTTTTATGCAAATCTGTACCCACCTTTTGCCCTCAAATTATTACCTTTATACAAATGTAGTCAAACTCTATTACACCACACAGTGGAATGCTGAAAATGTCATGATGACTTCCCATATGTACTTCAATTGATTTCTCAATGTTTTAAAAGCTCAACTTAATATCTTGTATTTTCAACACTTGGCACCAAAAATAAATATTCTCTAATCAAAACTAAATTGACTTAGAAAGGTTGTCAGCATTTCAAGAATCAGATTTTAAGTCCGTTTCAAATCTCCTCAGCTAAACTCATTGGTATGATGTATATCTATATCTAGCGATATGTTTTGTCAGTAATTTAAACATTTAAGTGACCCAGAAAACAAGGGACACAAATATATATAATTATATATATAATATATAATAAATATATATACTATATATATATAAAGTGAAAGTGTTAGTTGTTCGGTTGTGTCTGTCTTGTTGTGACCCCATGAACTTGTAGCCTGCCAGGGGCCTGTGACCATGGAATCCTCCAGGCAAGAATACTGGAGTGGGTTGCCATTCCCTTCTCAAGGAGATCTTACCAATCCAGGGATTGAACTCATATCTCCTGCATTGCAGGCAGATTCTTTACTGCCTGAGCCACCAAGGAAGTGTATATATATATATATATATGCCTAGGTTATCTATACTTTCATACATAGTTTTCTGTTCACATCGGTCATAATATATTTGAAATAGGTATCAAAGTACAATTAAAGAAAAGGCAATATTTCTACTTTACATGGAATTTGAATTTCATATTTCAGATATTTTAACAGCCTAGCAAGTTAATTTATGGTTCTTGTCAATTATGAACAAATTGAATACCATTTTAAAAGTGGAAATTAGTATTAATTGTAGACTTTCTAGCATATATTCTGCCTTTTGAATAGATTGTGAGTGTTGCTTCAGTTCTATATTCTAGGGTGTCCTTCTATTATTTCAGTTTAAAAGAAAATGTTTATTATTAGTTAAAACAACCATTTCACATTAAGTCAAGCATCATTTTTCTTGTTATGCAGGTAGGGAGAGTGGCTGAAAGGTTGAATCCAAAACAATAGATCCAAAGAAACACACTGCCAAAACTCAGTATCCTACAATAATGCTAATAATTTTCTGTTCTTACTCTTAATTACACAAAGTGGTAAAAATTTAGATATTTTAAACTGTAGAACACATGTTCTACAGATGGAACATGTAGCACTGTTCCACCTGTGGAACAGTGGAGGTGTAAATATAGCACTGGAGCATAGAGCAGTGATTAGGAATCATTATATAGATTTTTTACTTTGAACTTTCATGAGTCTTATAAGTCTATCCTGGAGATTAAAAATGTGAGCTAATTTGAATGTATAATACACAGAAATAGTAGGCACCGAGGGTTTGAGTTTAGGGTTTATGATTTAATGCTCAGATTAAAATACTTAGAAGAAAATTTTTAAAGGCAGTAATCATACTCCCTTCTCTTTATACATATGTGAGTTAGATTTAAAATGAGTTGAAAGAAGAAAAGAAAGCAGGAAAGCAAGAGGAAGTGAGGAAGCATGTGAACAATACACAACTTTCTAGTCTCAAGTGGTAAGTATGGGTCTTTAAATTTGAACTGATGTGAATTCCAGTCCCAAAGAAAGGCAATGTCAAAGATTGTTCAACTACCCCACAATTGCATTCATCTCACATGCTAGCAAAGTCATGTTCATATTCTCCAAGCCAGGTTTCAATAATACATGAACCATGAATTTTCAGATGTTCAAGCTGGATTTAGAAAAGACAGAGGAACCAGTGATTAAATTGCAAACATTCATAGGATCATAGAAAAAAGCAAGAGAATTCCAGAAACATATCTACTTCTGCTTTATTGACCACGCCAAAACCTTTGACCGTGTATATCACAATAAACTGTGGAAAATTCTTAAATATATGGGAATACCAGACCACTTTACCTGCCTCCTGAGAAATCTGTATGCAGGTTAGGAAGCAACAGTTAGAACTGGACAAGAAACAACTGACTGGTTCCAAATTGGAAAGGAGTATGTCAAGGCTGTGTATTGTCACACTCCTTATTTAACATATATGCAGAGTACATCATGTGAAATGCCGGGTTGGATGAAGTGCAAGCTGGAATCGAGACTGCTGGGAGAAATATCAATAACCTCACACATGCGGATGACACCACCCTTATGGTAGAAAGCAAAGAACTAAAGAGTCTCTAGATGAAAGTGAAAGAAGAGAATGAAAAGTTGCCATAAAACTCAACATTCAAGAAACTAAGCTCATGGCATCTAGTCTCATCACTTCATGGTAAATAGATGGGGAAACAATGAAAACAGTGACAGACTTTATTTTCTTCGACTGCAAAATCACTGCAGATGGTCACTGCAGCCATGAAGTTAAAAGACACTTGCTCCTTGGAAGTAAAGCTATGACCAACCTAGACAGCATATTAAAAAGTAGAGACATTACTTTGCCAACGGTTTTTCCAGTAGTCATGTATGGAGGTGAGAATTGGACTGTATAGAAAGCTGAGCACTGAAGAATTGATGCATTTGAACTGTGGTGTTGGATAAGACTCTTGAGAGTCTTTTGGACTGTAAGGAGGTCGAACCAGTCCATCCTAAAGGAAATCAGTCTTGGATATTCATTGGAAGTACTGATGCTGAAGCTGAAACTCCAGTACTTTGGCCACCTGATTCTAAGAGCTGACTCTTTGGAAAGCCCCTGATGCAGGGAATGATTGAAGGCAGGAGAAGAAGGGAACTACAGAAAATGAGATGGTTGGATGGTATCACCGACACAATGAACATGAGTTTCAGCAAGCTTGGGAGTTGGTGTTGGACATGGAAGCCTGGCATGCTGCAGTCCATAGAGTCGCAGTCAGACATGACTGAGAGGCTGAACTGAACTGATGTAAATTCATAGAATATGAGAAACATCAAATTTTAATGATGCTTTCTACTTATTTTATACTATTTTTAGTCTTTAGTGGTATATGAGAATGAAATTTCATTTTTGAATTTTAAAATTTCAGTGTTTTGCTCACATCTTTAACTTTTCATATAAGTTGTTCCTACTACATCAAGTGAGAACAAGATGTTGGTTATCTATATTAGCCAAATAATATATTCTAGAAATTTGATGCTTTTCTAATTTTCTAATATGTATTTTTCACTTCACAGTTTTTTTTTCCTTTATGAAAATTAGGACAGGATTTGTCCACTTTGTATGTTTCTATAAATAATCCATTCTTTTTTTTTTTCACTTTACTTTCACTTATCTATCTAGTATAGTATTTTACCCTCAATAACATTGAATTTTTATTCAAGACAGAAATGTATCATGTTTTTCATCACAATTTTNTTTTTCCAGTAGTCAAGTATGGATGTGAGAGTTAGACTGTGAAGAAAGCTGAGCACCAGATAATTATTGCTTTTGAACTGTGGTGTTGGAGAAGACGCTTGAGAGGCCCTTGGACTGAAAGGACATCCAACCAATCCATTCTAAAGGAGATCAGTCCTGGTTGTTCTTGGGAAGGACTGATACTAAAGGTGAAACTCCAATGCTTTGGCCACCTCATGTAAAGAGCTGACTCACTGGAAAAGACTCTGATGCTAGGAGGGATTGGGGGCAGGAGGAGAAGGGGATGACAGAGGATGAGATGGCTGGTTGGCATCACCGATTCGATGGACAAGATTTTGGGTCATCTCCGGGAGCTGGTGATAGACAGGGAGGCCTCGCATGCTGCAATTCATGGGGTTGCGAAGAGTTGGACATGACTGAGCAACTGAACTGAACTGAACTGAAGTTTCTCTTAATAGAATCTTTTCAGCTCCTGTCATTTGCAAAATCACAACATATCCAAACATCCATTAAAGCTGCTTCTCATTTCGTTTCACATTTTGAAATTGTTCTTTTTCAACCTGATATATCACAGGAAAAGGTAAATATATTTCTATAGAGAGTCTTGCACTTTAAAGAGTGCATCTATTTTCTCAGAGTTTAGTACTACTGATGATTTTTAAATGTGTTTTCTTTGACAGGGAGAATGAGGACATTAATGGAACTTTTTTTTAAAGTGGGGGAACTAAGGTTATAGCACAGGGATTCCCAGGTGGTGCTAGTGGTAAAGAACCCAGAGACTTAAGAGGTGCTGGCTTTATCCCTGGGTGGGGAAGATCCCCTGGAGGAGGGCATGGCAACCCACTGTAGTATTCTTGCATGGAGAACTCCATGAACAGAGGAGCCTGGTGGGCTATGGTTTATGTGGTCACAAAGAGTCAGACATAACTGAGTAACTAAGCACAGCACATATGTGCATGTGCGTGTGTGTGTGTATCTACAAACACAGTATCTTCTTTATCCATTCCTCTGTTGATAGACATTTAGATTGTTTCCATATCTTGGTTATTCTAAATAACACTGTTGTGCTCACTGGAGTGTATGTTTCTTTTCAAATTAGGGTTTTTATCTTTTCTGGATGTATGTTTAGCAGTAGGATTGTGGAATCATATGGTACCTATTTTTAGCCTTTAAGGAAATTCCATACTGTTCTCCATAGTGCCTGCACCAATTTACATTCTCACTAACAGTGCAAGAGAGTTGCCTTTTTTGAAAACCCTCTCCAGCATTTATTATTTTTAGATATTTTTATGATGGTCATTCTAATTGATGTGAAGCAGTACCTCATTGTAGCACTGGACATGAAACAACTGATTGGTTCAAAATTCGGACAGGAGTTTGACAAGGCTATATATTGCTATCATGCTTGTTTAACTTATATGCAGAATTTACTTCAGTTAAGTCCCCCAGTCATGTCCAACTCTTTGCGACCTTATGGACTACAGCATGCCAGGCTTCCCTGTGCATCACCAACTCAGAAGTTTACTCAAACTCATGTCCATTGACTCAGTGATGTCATCCAACCATCTCATCCTCTGTCGTTCCCTTCTCCCGCCCTCAATCTTTCCCAGCATTAGGGTCCTTTCAAATGAGTCAGCTCTTCGGACCAGGTGGACAAAGTACTGGAGTTTCAGCTTCAGCATCAGTCCTTCCAATGAACACCCAGGACTGATCTCCTTTAGGATGGACTGGTTGAATCTCCTTGCAATTCAAGGGACTCTCAAGAGTCTTCTCCAACTCCACAGTTCAAATCATCAATTCCTCACTGCTCAGCTTTCCTTACAGTCCAACTCTCACATCCATACATGACCAATGGAAAAACCATAGCCTTGACTAGATGCACCTTTGTTGGCAAAATAATATCTCTGCTTTTCAATATGTTGTCTAGGTTGGTTATAACTTTTCTTTCAAGGAGCAAGTGTCTTTTAATTTTATGGCTGCAATTGCCATCTGCAGTGATTTTGGAGTCCCCCAAAATAAAGTCTGACACTGTTTCCACTGTTTCTCCATCTATTTGCCATGAAGTGATGGGACCAGATGCCATGATCTTAGTTTTCTGAATGTTGAGCTTTAAGCCAACTTTTTCACTCTCCTCTTTCACTTTCATCAAGAGGTTCTTTACTTCTTCTTCACTTTCTGCCATAAGGGTGGTGTCATCTGCAAATCTAAGGTTATTGATATTTCTCCCAGTGATCTTAATTCCAGCTTGTGCTTAATCCAGCCCAGCGTTTCTCATGATGTACTCTGAGTATATCATGAGGAAATGACAACCCACTTCAGTACTCTTGCCTGGAAAATCGCATGGACAGAAGAGCCTGGTAGGCTACAGTCCATGGGGTCACAAAGAGTTGGACACAACTGAGTGACTTCACTTTACCTTACTTTGAGTATAAGTTAAATAAGCAGGTGATAGCACACAGCCCTGATGTACTCCTTTTGCAGTTTGGAACCAATCTCTTGTTTCATATTTGGTTGTAGCTGTTGCTTCTTGACCTGTATACAGGTTTCTCAGAAGGTAGGTAAGGTGGTCTCATTTTCCATCTGTTTAAGAATTTTCCACAATTTGTTGAGACCCATACAATCAAAGGTTTTAGTATAGTCAATGAAGCAGAAATAAATGTTTTCTGGAACTTTCTTACTTTTTCTGTGATCCAGAAGATGTTGGCAGTTTGATTTCTGGTTCTCTGCCTTCTCTGCCTTGTTCATCTAAGTCATAGTTTCACACATAGTTGAAGCCTAGCTTGAAGTATTTTGAGCATGATCTTGCTAGCATGTGAAATAGTGCAATTGTATGGTAGTTTGAACATTCTTTGGGTTTGCCTTTCTTCGGTATTGGAATGAAAACTGCTGTTTACCAGTCCTATGGCCATTGTTGAGTTTTCCAAATTTCCTGGCATGCTGAGTGCAGTGCTTCAATAGCATCAGCTTTGAGGATTTAAAATAGCTCACCTGGAATTCCATCACCTCCACTAGCTTTGTTCATAGCAATGCTTCCTAAGGCCCACTTGACTTCAGATTCCAGGATGTCTGGCTTTAGGTAAGTGACCACACCATCATGGTTATCCAGGTCATTAAGACCGTTTTAATAGTGTTCCCGTGTATTCTTGCCACCTCTTCTTAATCTCTTCTGCTTCTGTTAGGTCTTTGCCATTTCAGCCCTTCGTTGTGTCTGTGTTTGCAAGAAATGTTCCCATAGTATCTCAAGGTTTCTTGGAGAAATCTCTATAGTCTTTCCCATTCTATTGTTTTCCTCTATTTCTTTGCATTGTTCACTGAAGAAAGCTTTCTTATCTTTCCTTGCTATTCTCTGGAACCCTGCATTCAGTGAGTATATCTTACTCTTTCTCCCTTGCCTTGCACTTCTCTTCTTTTCTCAGCTATTTGGAAGGCCTCTTTAGACAACCATTTTCCTTCTCAGATTCCTTTTTCTTGGGGATGGTTTTCATCACCACCTCCTGTATATCGTTGCTAACTTTCATCCGTAGTTCTTCAGCCATTCTGCCTACCAGATCTAGTCATGGCAAATAGAAAGGGAAAAAGTGGAAGCAGTGAAAGATTTTATCTTCTTGGCTTCCAAAATCGCTGAGGACAGTGACTTCATCCATTAAATGAAAAGGCGCTTGTTCCTCGAAAGAAAAGCTATGACAAACCTAGACAGCATATTTAAAACAAAGACAAAAAAAAATAAATAAATGAAAATAAAACAAAGACATCAACTTCCCGACAAAGGTCCATATTGTCAAAGCTATTGTTTTTCCAGTCATCCAGTAGAACTGGATAAAGAAGGCTGAGCACTGAAGAATTGATGTTTTTGAACTGTCATGCTGAAGAAGACCCTTGAGAGTTTCCTTGGGCTGCAAGGAGATCAAACCAGTCAATTCTAAAGGAAATCAACAGTGAGTATTCATTGGAAGGACTGTTACTGAAGCTGAAGCTCCAATACTTTGGCCACAGTATGCGAAGATCCGACTCATTAAAAAAGACCCTGATGCTGGGAAAGATTGAAGGCAGGAGGAAAAGGGGATGGCACAGGATGAGATGGTTGGATGGCATCACCAACTCAATAGATATGAGTTTGAGCAAGCCCCAGGAGATGGTGAAGGATAGGAAAGCCTGGCATGCNTCAAGGTTTCTTGGAGAAATCTCTATAGTCTTTCCCATTCTATTGTTTTCCTCTATTTCTTTGCATTGTTCACTGAAGAAAGCTTTCTTATCTTTCCTTGCTATTCTCTGGAACCCTGCATTCAGTGAGTATATCTTACTCTTTCTCCCTTGCCTTGCACTTCTCTTCTTTTCTCAGCTATTTGGAAGGCCTCTTTAGACAACCATTTTCCTTCTCAGATTCCTTTTTCTTGGGGATGGTTTTCATCACCACCTCCTGTATATCGTTGCTAACTTTCATCCGTAGTTCTTCAGCCATTCTGCCTACCAGATCTAGTCATGGCAAATAGAAAGGGAAAAAGTGGAAGCAGTGAAAGATTTTATCTTCTTGGCTTCCAAAATCGCTGAGGACAGTGACTTCATCCATTAAATGAAAAGGCGCTTGTTCCTCGAAAGAAAAGCTATGACAAACCTAGACAGCATATTTAAAACAAAGACAAAAAAAAATAAATAAATGAAAATAAAACAAAGACATCAACTTCCCGACAAAGGTCCATATTGTCAAAGCTATTGTTTTTCCAGTCATCCAGTAGAACTGGATAAAGAAGGCTGAGCACTGAAGAATTGATGTTTTTGAACTGTCATGCTGAAGAAGACCCTTGAGAGTTTCCTTGGGCTGCAAGGAGATCAAACCAGTCAATTCTAAAGGAAATCAACAGTGAGTATTCATTGGAAGGACTGTTACTGAAGCTGAAGCTCCAATACTTTGGCCACAGTATGCGAAGATCCGACTCATTAAAAAAGACCCTGATGCTGGGAAAGATTGAAGGCAGGAGGAAAAGGGGATGGCACAGGATGAGATGGTTGGATGGCATCACCAACTCAATAGATATGAGTTTGAGCAAGCTCCAGGAGATGGTGAAGGATAGGAAAGCCTGGCATGCTGCAGCCCATGGGGTTGCAAAGAGTCAGACATGACTGAGTGACTGAACAAGAACAGTAAAAACAATTAGTAATGTTGATCTTCTTTTCATGTTTCTTTTGACCATCTGTATTTTCTTCTTAAAGAGGTGTCCATTTAGGTATTATGCCCATTTTTTGTTTGGGTTCTTTGTTTTTCTTTTTTTTTGGGGGGGTGTGAACTGTATGAACTGTTTATTTTTTGGAAATTAATCCTTTGTTGGTGATATCACTTTCAAATTTTTTTTTTCCTATTCTATAGGTTGTCTTTGTGTTTTGCTTATGGTTTCTTTTGCCATGCAATAGTTTTAATTAGTTCCTATTTATTTTTGTTTTTATTTTTATTATTCTAGGAGACATTAAAAAAAATTTGCTGAGATTTATGCCAAAGAGTGTTCTGCCTATGTTTTCCTATAGGCATTTTATAGTATTGGCCTTACATTTAGGTCTTTAATCCATTTTGCGTTTGTTTTGCTATATGGTTGGAGAATCTTCTAATTTAATTCTTTTACATGTAACTGTCAAGTTTTCCCAACAGCATTTGTTGAAAAGAATCTGCATTTTATATTCTTTTCTTCTTTGTAGAAGATTAATTGATAAGAATGTGGATTTATTTCTGCATTTTCTGTCCTGTTGTATTGATCTATGTATCTTTTTTTTTCTTTTTAATTTTTTTTTTTTTTTTTTACCAGTACCATTCTCTCTTGCAGCTCAGCTGGTAAAGAGTCTACCTGCAATGAGGAGACCTGGGTTTTATCCCTGGATTGGGAAGATCTCCTGGAGAAGGGAAAGGCTACCCACTCCAGTATTCTGGCCTGGAGAGTTCCATGGACTCTAGGGTCCATGGGATCACAAAGAGTCGGATACGACTGAGCAACTTTCATTTTCACCATACTCTATTCTATACTGTAACTTTGTTTTGTAGTCTGACCTCATGGAGATTGATTTCTCCAGCTCCATTCTTCTTTCTGAAAAATTCTTTGGCTATCTGGGGTCTTTTATGTGTCCACACACATTTTTTAAAAATTGTGTCCTAGTTCTATGGAAAATGGCTTTGGTAATTTGATAGGGATTGCTTTGAATCTGTAGATTGCCTTGAGTTTTATAGTAATTTTAATGGACCTGATTCTTCCAACACAATAATACAGTATATCTTTCTTAGAAAGGTACAATCTCCTAACATTGATCAAGGAAGAAATACAAATATGAACAGACCAAGTATCAGTAGTAAAATTGAATCAATATTTTTAAATTTTTCAACAAGCAGAAGTCCAGAACCAGTGACTTTAGAGGAGCATTCTACCAAACATTTAGAGAAAAATTGACACTTATCTTTCTTAAACCACACCTAGAAATTGGAGTGGAAGGAACACTTCCAAACTCATTCCATGAAGCCACCATTACCCTGATATTTTACCAAAAACAGACAGATACCACACAAAAAAAGAGAATTACAGTCCAATGTCACTGGTGAACATAGATGCAAAAATTCTCAACACAATATGAGAATGTATGGAGCAAACCAACTTCAGTGATACATTAAAAAGATCATATACCGTGATCAAATGGAGTCATCACAGAGATGCAAAATTTTTCCATATCTTCAAATTAGTTAGTGTGATATGCCACATTATTAAATTGAAGAATAAAAACTATCTGATGACCTCAGTAGATGCAAAAAAAAGCTTTTGATAAAAGTTCAACATCCATTTCTGATAAAAATCTCCAGAAAGTGGGCATAGAAAGAACATACCTCAGCAGAATAATGGTATATAACAGATTCACAGTTTATATCCTACTCAATGGTGAAAAATTGAAATCACTTCATCAAAGATAAGGTTAAGACAAGGTTGTCCACTCTCACCACTTTTATTCAACTTAGTTTTGGAAATCCTAGCCTTAGCAATTAGAAAAAGAAAAAAAAATTAAAGGAATTCAAATTGAAAAAGAAGTAACACTATCATTGTTTTCAGATGACATAGAGAATCCTAAAGACACTAACAGAAAAATACTAAACCTCATCAGTGAATTATATAAAGTTGCAGGATGCAGAATTAATATACAGAAATCTGCTACNTCCTAGCCTTAGCAATTAGAAAAAGAAAAAAAAATTAAAGGAATTCAAATTGAAAAAGAAGTAACACTATCATTGTTTTCAGATGACATAGAGAATCCTAAAGACACTAACAGAAAAATACTAAACCTCATCAGTGAATTATATAAAGTTGCAGGATGCAGAATTAATATACAGAAATCTGCTACATTTATATACACTAGTAATGAAATAACCCAAAGAGAAATTAAGGAAACAATCCTATTTACTGTTGCATCAAAAACCAAAAAACTAAAACAAAGGAAACAAACAAAGACCCTAAGAATAAACCTAGCTAAGGAGACAAAAGACTCATACTCCAAGAACTACAAGATGCTGGTGAAAGAAACTGAAGATGACACAAACACACAAACAGGCAGAAAGTTGCAACATTTTTTTCTCTGTTTAAAATCTAGTATGGTTATGGAGGATTTAAGTGTATAAATACATACTTATTTTATAATATGCTCTAGAAAGTCATTCTAGTTTCCCCTCCCCACTTGACTCAGTTAATCTTCCTGAATTGTTTCAAAACATCCAGGTGTGATTCTGTAATAGTGACATCAGAAAACCTGAAGGCTCACCATTAAGACAAATAATGTAAATTACAAACAGCAACAGCAAAGAATACAAAAACTTATATGGTATTTTTTGAGAGAGCCCAAATGTCAGACTTAACAGTCAAAGACTTCAAATGAGCCATTATAAATATTCAATGAATAAATAAAATTATGCTTTGAAAATGTAAGGGAAAGTATGATGATAATCTCCATCCTGTAGAGAATATCAAGAAAGATATATAAATTATATAAATGAATCAAACTAAAATTCAGTTGTTTAAATTTAAAATAATTGAAATGGAAAGTTCAATAGAGGTATACCCAGCAATAAATTTAAATTGGTTGAAGAAAAAAATCAGTGAATTTGAAGATAAGTCAAAAAAGATTATGTAATCAAGACAAAGTGAAAAAGGAGTAGAGAAAAAAGGATAAATCCTCAGAGAAATGTGGGCCAACATTACATGTTTCAACATACAAGTAATGAGCCTACCAGGAAAGGAGAAAGAGAAAAAAAAATTAAATTGATGGCTGAAAACTTTACAAATTTGATAAAATCATTAACCTGCACATGAAGAAGTTCAATAAACTCCAAGTAGGACAAACACCAAGCTATCTATATGTAGACACATCCCAGTAAAAGTGACAGAAGAGAAAGGTAAAGAAAAAGTTTTGAAAGAAGCTAAGGGAGAATGGCATTGAAACATGTATACTATCATGTAAGAAATGAATTTCCAGTCTAGGTTTGATACAGGATACAGGATGCTTGGGGCTGGTGGACTGGGGTGACCCAGAGAGATGATATGGGGAAAGAGGTGGGAGGGGGGCTCAGGATTGGGAACTCATGCACACTCGTGGCAGATTCATGTCAATGTATGGCAAAATCAATACAGTATTGTAAAGTAAAATAAAAAATAATAAAATAAACAGAAGCTAAGGACAAGCAATTCATTTTGTACAAAAGAACTCGATAATATATATATATATATATATTTTTTTAATTTTTTTCCAACTCAGGTGTACATGAGTTCCCAATCTTGAACGTCCCCCCAACCCCCCACCTCCCACCCCATATCAACTCTCTGGATCNTGGGGTGGCTCTTCCTGGCCCCCAACCCTGACCTCGGACGCGGGGTATCTCCTCTCAGCTGTTCCTGTGCTGTCGCAGCCTGGCACTCTTGGCTGCTGCCCCTGACCTTGGAAGCGGTGTGGCTCTTTTCAGCTGTTCCTGCACCGTCACAGCCCGGGACTCTTGGCAGCCGTCTCTGTCCTCCAACATGGCGTAGCTCCTCTCGCTTGCACTGAGTGCGCCAGCCCGCCCGGCTGTTGCCCCCACTTGCGCTGAGTGCACTGGCCTGCCCATCGATAATATTTTTGACTGACTCCTCAACAGAAACTATGGAGAGCAGAAGTTAAGGGATTATATCTTCAAAGTGCTGAATACTTTATATCCAGTAAAGAAATAATAAAATGATATTATTTTGATGTAAAAAATGCTTGTAAGTTTAAAATTCAAGAGCATATCAAAGCTTCAGTTTCAAAGAAATATATATTCTACCTTTTTAGCTTCTTTTTAACGAATATGGAGAAAATATTGCCACCTAAATTATAAAGGCATATGCCTTGAACAATAAAACATCATCTATGAACACTTTTAATAGGTAATGCCTAGGTCTATGGGAAAATAAAGAGGTTTATAACGAAACAATGTAGTTGTGAGCAAACATCACAGACAGTTTCTTGCCGACAGAAACACTAAGATTTAATCATCCAAAGCTGCTTTTGCAGCCGCTGCCAAAGCCTATTAGCTTCACCATCAGGGAGCTTGATGCTTGTCAAGACCGCAAGAAAAGCAATGAAACTGCTGCCAATGCACTGCTTGCCGAAGGCGGAAGATCCTCATACACCATTTGTTTTACTTCCGCACTTGTTTAGTCCTGTGTTATCTATAGAACTTACTGAGCCTCTATATCACTACAAAAGGACTTCTAGTGGGAAAAGATTGCTGTTAAGTTAGGAAAACAGAAAAGCCTACGATTCTTCAGAGTTTAATGAAGCAATTAATCAGAAACTTTCTACTGAGTAAAGCACATACTATTTTCATCATCATATCAAAAGTTACTAAGCTTTAGAGGAATATAAGTAAAATATTTTGACTTGAAAATGAGTAGGTGATCATAAGATTTCCATAGTTTATACCTAACCCTATATATTTATATCTAATCCTGTGTATAGTTTCTCAACTTCTAATTCATTCACATCATTGCAATTCAATAATTATTTATTAAATCATTTATCAGATTAATATATCAGTGATTCTGTATTATGATTCTTATTTGTGCTGTAAGGATGGAACAATAGAGACAAATTTGACAAATGAGAACAAGAGAGATGGATCAATAATTTTGTTCAGGGAAAACACAGATAAAGATCAAATAGGCTTGTGTGTATTAGTCGCTCAGTTGTGTCCTACTCTTTGAGACCCCATGGACTGTAGCCCGCCAGGTTCCTCCATCCATGGGATTTCCAGGCAAGAATACTGGAATGTGTTGCCATTTCTTCTCCAGGTGTCTTCGCAGGGATCGAACCTGGGTTTTCTGTATTGCAGACAGAATCTTTACCATCTAAGCCATCAGAGAAATTCATCTTCACCCTAAGTGAAAGTGAGTACTTGATTAGACAGTGGCTTTTAATTTAAACCTTTGTCAGAAAGGAGAAAAGAAAGAATCCATCATATGACTAAGTCTCAGAGACCAAAATGTAAAAGCATTACACTGCTCTCTATAATTTATTAAAAAAAAAAAAAACATAAGAAAACTTCCCCCACCCATTATTTCAACAGTTTTTAAGTACCTACTCAGTTTGTGGCCCCAGTAAGGTGTTTATTCGCAAATCAGTCCATCCTTAGCCTGAAAATAAAATGGTTGCATAAGATATTGACTTACTCCTATTTTAGGTGAAACCATTTAAATGCCTGTTTTGTAAATGTTTTAGCAATTCCAGCATTAAAATTTGCTTGATCTGAGAAAATAACATTTAATTTACTCAATGGTGCTACTAATTCTCACATTTCTCAGTGCTGTAGTCTGGAAAGAATATGGCTTTTCAGTCAGAAGAATTTAGATTTGATTCTAGGCTCCAGCCCTTAGGTGTCCCCTGTAGTGCAAACAGTAAAGAATCTGCCTGCAGTGCAGGAAACCTGGGTTTGATCCCTGGGTTGAGAGAATCCCCTGGAGAAGGGAATGGCAATTCACTCCAGTATTCTTGCCTGGAGAATCTCATGGACAGAGGAGCCTGGGGGCTACAGTTCTTGGGATCACAAAGAGTAGGACACAACAGCGACTAACACCACCGCTATTCCAGCCTTTATATCTTGCACAATTCAGGCCATAACTTTTAACTTCTCCAAGTCTTAGTAATTTCATCTATAAAATATAGAAAGCAGCAGTTCATGTAAACTTTTGATTAAAGTTGAAATAAAGTATTGTACATTCAAGGCTTGAATATAGTATTTGTTTCATATGTACTGAATTTTTGCTGCTTTCAACCAACCTCTTCACAGAAATTGATATTTAACGACATAGTATATAAACACAATAATTTGTAAGAACTCACTATCAAGATATTTGTGTAAGTACTTTAAATATTATTATGTAACAAAAGCAAAGAGGATATATTTCTTCCTTTACATATATTAGATGTTTTGTAATGTGAAATGCTAAGGGAAATACCACAAATCTTGCTATTATATTAAATCTTGTTGGAATAATTAAACACACACACACTCACTCACTAGACCTTATCAATTTATTCAACTAAAGGTATAAAAAATTAACATAAGTGTAGTAGACAGAATAATGCCACTCCCCCCCCCCAATTATCAACATCCTAATTTCTAGAACCTGAGCATATGTTTCCATAGATGACAAAAGGGACTTACAAAGTCTGCAGGATTTTGTTGTCAATAACCTTCAGATAGAGAGATTATTCTTGATTATCCATATGAGACCAATCCAATCACATAGGTCATTTTTGAATTGTATTATCACTTGGGACAATGATTTTTATGTCTCACTTAGTACAATAATATTATTTTATAATTTACAAATTGGATATATATCTGCATTTTTGAGAGCAGTATAATACATTCTTCCCTGATGGCTCACATGGTAAAGAGTCTGCCTGCAATACAGGAGACCTGGGTTCAATCCCTAGGTTGGCAAGATCCCCTGGAGAAGGAAATGGCAACCCACTCAAGTATTCCTGCCTGGACAATCCCATAGATGGAGGAGCCTGGCGGGCTACAGTCCATGGGGCTGCCAAGAGTTGGACACAACCGAGCGATTAACACATGCGTAGTACACTGAACATCTTATTTACTACTTCTCAAGTGAAAAAAAAATGAAAAGAAAACAGTGTCCACTTCATGACGAGTGACAGCCATAGTCCAAACACTTGATCTTCTGATTACACTTTCTATTCTTTCTTCAGAGAATCTTGGGATTCTCCATGTTTGTACTGGTGCACCATGCTAAGTGCTGACAAGATTGACGTTGGAGAATTCAGTGTGGTACAGATACATTGTTCAGTGCTTAAAAAGGCTCCTTTTGGTAAGGAAGAAAATGTGTCCATACAAGGATTCCTTAAGGAAATGCTTCTCCAATGAGGAGAAAAAGAGCTAGACCAACAATGACAAAACTGACAAGCAAAAAATTTAGACCTAGGATTTAGTAAGCAATGCCATTTTTAAGAAGTAAAAAAATATAAAATGTTAAAATGCAGATCATTGAATTGTTTATCTTAAACCAGAAATTATATGCACTGGGGTAATCTAGAGCGAGAGTCTTCTAGGGAGAAAAGCCTTTCTAAATATGTCTGTCAAGCAGCAAATTCCAGATGGCATTTTAGCGCACTTACAAAACAAGAACACTGGCAGCTCTGTGAGAGCACCTTATTTTAGCAGCCCCTCTTATAGTAAATTTCATGGATTTCTTTCATCTTTATCATCCACTCAAGAGTATTTTCATAAGATATTTGCTCTGGGCATTCAAGGTAGATGGAAGCAAAGTGACAGAGAGTGGTGTCCAAAAGAGTAAGAGAAGTGGGAAGCTAAATTGACTACTCATCTCAAATATAATTATTTATACTTATTATGATGCATGATATTATTCATGTTTATACTTTACAAATGCAGTCTTATCTGTTCCCTGATCTTATATTGTCAGGAGTTTTTCATAATGAGTTGTATAGTATGCATAAGGATAATTTTATTATGTGAACCTAATTACCAGTTTAACATTCTCTTTTACCACATTTCTTTCATCCTAAGTGCTGAAAAAGCTGAAACAGTTGTAGTTCACTAACAAATATCTTACCTGCTCTTACCTCTGTCTGTGATGTTCCCTTTCCTTCTTAAACATCTAAAAATCATGTAGTACTCCTTTTATGACTGAGGTTTATGACTCCTGTGGGAGGCCTTCTACCCCACACAGATTTAAGCTTCTGTTTCCATGTAAAAATTGTTATCTGTGTATATACAGCCATCAAACATTTTTAAATATTGTATCACATCATATGCCTGTCAGGTTCCTACTGGAAACCACTGTGGGTATAGATAACATGGTTTTTGCAGTACTTTTTAAATGTTGCTCAAGGCTGAATAAATACACAGTTGTTGAAGAATGAATAAATTGTTTACTCATATAGGAAAAAGATGGAGGTAAGTTACAGGGAGTCTTAGCCAAACTCTAGGTCAAATGTTAGAGTCCAATCATCATTGAATTTTAGTCAGAAACAAATAATAGTAAACTGATTGTTCTTAGGACTCTCAGTCTTTGGAGGCAAATGAGTCACTATAATAATAATAATGCAAATACTTGCTCTTTAAAATTTTTATTTTATTTTGAATTATAGCTGATTAATAATGTGGTAGTTTCATGTGGGCAGCAAAGAGACTCAGCCATACATATACATGTACCCATTCTTATCCAAATTCCCCTCCCATTGAGGCTGCCAAATAACTTTGAGCAGAGTTCTCTGTGCTATACAGTAAGACCTTGTTGATTATCCATTTTAAATATAGCAGTATATACATGTCAGTCACAAATTCCCTAACTATCTCTTCCCCCATCCTTCTCCCTGGCAACCATAAGTTCATTCTCTGTTTGTGAGTATATTTTGTGTTTTGTAAATAAATTCATTTGCATCATTTCTTTTTAGATGCCACATGTAAGGGGTGCCATGTATTATTTCTCCTTCTTTGCCTGACTTAATTCATTCATTGTGACAATCTCTAGATCCATCCATGTTATTGTAAATGACATTATTTCATTATTTTTAATGGCTGAGTAATATTACATTGTGTAAAAGTATCACATCTTCTTTATCCAGTCCTCTGTTGACAGTTAGGCTGCTTCCATGTCTATAAATAACTTGCTCTTATTCCCATACATCTGGGGAAATTATCCAGCCTCCTCCAGTGTTTGTGCCCAAGTATTTCTCAGTCATTCCAGGGAATGGCCCACTTGGGCTCTCAACTTTCTTTACATTTTCCTTGACACTTCTACTCTGACCCTTATCTCCTGTTCCAGCTTCCCCTTTGCAATATCTTCTTCTTATGAATATGCTGGAGTGTATTTCACTGCTGCCATTCCTGATGACACACACCATGTAAAATCACCATGAATATTAGTTCTCAAGGGTCCCAAAACCATACTCTTCAAACTTCAAAGAAGTGTAGTGATGAGAATGAACTCTTTAAATTTTTACCCCATGCTATCATTTGAGCACACTGGGCAGCACTATTATTCTTAGTCCTTCACCATAACTCGGGGAGTTCTTCAGGAAACAGTGCTTTCAGTCTCTGCTGTTCTTGACATGGACTCAAATTGTAAGAAAAAGAAAAGTCTAGAAAGATGAGAAAGTTAACATCCTAGTGGTCTCTTGGCCAGTAAAGACCTTGAGTTGCTATAACAAAGTATCACTGACTGGGTAACTTAAAGCATCAGGAATTTCTTGTCTCTTAATTTCAGAGGCCAGAGTCCAGCATGAAGGTTACAGAAGGGCCGTGCTCCCTCTGAAGCCACTAAGGAAGACTGTTCCAAATCCCACTCCTAACTCCTGAGAACCTCAGCTATCCTTTGACTTTTACATCCTTCACTCCAATCCTCCTTCTTCACAAGATACTCTTCTACTATGTCTTCATATTGTCTTTCCTCTATATTTGCACCCAAAGTTCTCCTTTTTATAAGGACACTGGTTATATTGGATTAGGACCAACTCTTTTGAACTCATCTTAGTCTAGTTAACTTTGCAAAGACCATATTTCCAAATAAGGTTCCAATCTGAACTACTGAGGGTCAGGTTTGCAACATAGCTTTCATGGGGGACTCAATTCAACTAAAATGCTTCTAGACATTCTTTCCTTCCCCTACAACCACATAGACCTTCAGTTAAGTTCAGTCTCCAGTTGTATCCAACTCTTCGAGATCCCATGGACTGCAGGACGCCAGGTATTCCTGTCCATCATCAGCTCCTGTAGCTTGCTCAAACTCATGTCCATTCAATCAGTGATGATGTCCAACTACTTCATTATTCATCATCCCCTTCTCCTCCTGCCTTCAATCTTTACCAGCATCAGGGCCTTTTCCAGTGAGTTCATTCTTTACATCAGGTAATCAAAGAAGTGGAGCTTCAGCTTCAGCTTCAGCACCAGTCCTTCAAATGAAAACTCAGGACTGATTTTCTTTAGGATTGATTGGTTTGATCTCCCCACAGTCCAAGGGACTCTCAAGAGTCTTCTCCAACACCACAGTTCAAAAGCATCAGTTCTTCAGTGATCAGCTATCTTTATAGTTCAACTCTCACAACTATACATGACTAACAGAAAAACCATAGATTTGACTAGACAGGCCTTTGTCTGCAAAGTTATGTCTCTCTTTTTTATAATTTTATCTATATTGGTCATAGCTTTTCTTTGTATGAGTAACAGTCTTTTAATTTTGTGGCTGCAGTCACCATCTGCAGTGATTTTGAAGCTCTCAAAAATAAAATCTCTCAATGTTTCCATTGCTTCCTCATGTATTAGCCATGAAGTGATGGGACAAGATGCCATGATCTTCGTTTTTTGAATGTTGAATTTGAAGCCAGCTTTTTCACTATCCTCTTTCACTTTCATCAAGAGGCTCTTCAGTTCTTCCTCACTTACTGCCATAATGGTGGTGTCATCTGCATATCTGAGATTATTGTTGTTTCTTCTGGCAATCCTGATTCCAGCTTGTGCTTCATCTAGCCTAGAATTTTACATGATGAATTCTGCATATAAGTTAAATAAGCACAATGACAATATACAGCCTTGATGTACTTCTCTCCCAATTTGGAATCAGTCCATTTTTTCATATCTGATTCTAATGGCTGTTTCTTGACCTGCATATAGGTTTCTCAGGAGTCAGGTCAGGTGGTCTGGTATTCCTATCTCTTGAAAAAGTTTCCAGCTTCTTGTGATCCACATAGTCAGAGGCTTTGGCATAGTCAATAAAGCAAAAGTATATGTTTTTCTGGAACTCTCTTGCTTTTAAAAAGGCTTTGAAGAAGTCCAATAGAGCAGAAATAGGTGTTTTCTGAAACTCTCTTCCTTTTCCTATGATCCAAGAGATGTTGGCAATTTTACCTCTGATTCCTCTGCTTTTTGTAAAATCAGCTTGAACATCTGGAAGTTCACGGTTCACATATTGCTGAAGCCTGGCTTGGAGAATTTTGAGCATCACTTTACTAGCATGTGAGACAAGTGCAATTGTGCAGTAGTTAGAGCAATCTTTGGTATTGCCTTTCTTTGAAATTGCAATGAAAACTGACATTTTCCAATCTTGTGGCCACTGCTGAACTTTCCAAATTTGCTGGCATATTGAGTTCAGCACTTTGACAGGGTCATCTAACAGGATTTGGAATAGCTCAACTGGAATTCCATCACCTCCACTAGCTTGTTTGTAATGATGCTTCCTAAGGCCCGCTTGACTTCCCATTCCAGAATGTCTGGCTCAAGGTGAGTGATAACACCATTGTAATTATCTGGGTCGTGAAGACCTTTTTTGCAGTTCTTCTGTGTATTCTTGCCACCTCTTCTTAATATCTTCTGCTTCTGTTATGTTCATATCATTTCTGGCATTTATTGAGCATATCTTGGCCTTAAAATTTCCCTTGGTATCTCTAATTTTCTTGAAGAGATCTCTAGTCTTTCCCATTTTATTGTTTTCCTCTATTTCTTTGCATTGATCATTAAGGAAGGCTTTCTTATCTCTCCTTGCTATTGTTTGGAACTCTGTATTCACATACATATATCTTTATTTTTCTCCTTTGCTTTTCAATTCTCCTTTTCATAGCTATTTATAAGGTCTCCTCAGACAGCCATTTTGCTTTTTTGCATTTCTTTTCCATGGAGACTGTCTTAATCCCTGTCTCCTGTACAATGTCACCAAACTCCCTAGTTCATCAAGCACTCTATCAGAGCTAGTCCCTTAAATCTATTTCTCACTTCAACTGTACAATCATAAGGGATTTGATTTAGGTCATACCTGAATGGTCTAGTGGTTTTTCCTAGTTTCTTCAATTTAACTTTGAATTTAGCAATAAGAAGTTCATGATCTGAGCCACAGTCAGCTCCTGGTCTTGTTTTTGCTGACTGTATAGAGCTTCTCCATCCTTGGCTGCAAAGAATATAATCAATATGATTTTGGTATTGACTATCTGGTGATGTCCATGTGTAGAGTCTTCTCTTGTGTTGTTCGAAGAGGGTGCTTGCTACGACCAGTGCCTTATCTTGGCAAAGCTCTTGGGTAGCCCCACAGGGCAAGGCTTAATTTGATTGAGTTAGACAAGGCTGTGGTCCATGTAATTATATTGACTGTAGTTTTCTGTGATTATGGTTTCAGTGTGTCTGCTCTCTAAGGCCCTCTTGCAACACCTACCATGGAGGTGATGGAATTCCAGTTAAGCTATTTCAAATCCTGAAAGATGATACTGTGAAAGTGCTGTACTCAATATGCCAACAAATTTGGAAAACTCAGCAGTGACCACAAGACGAAAAGGTCAGTTTTCATTCCAATCCCAAAGAAAGGCAAGACCACAGAATGTTCCAACTACCGCACAATTGCATTCATCTCACACTCTAGTAAAGTAATGCTCACAGTTCTGCAAGTCAGGCTTTAGCAATATGTGAACCGCAAACTTCCAGATGTTCAAGATGGTTTTAGAAAAGGCAGAGGAACCAGAGATCCAATTGCTAACATCTGCTGGACCATCGAAAAACCAAGAGAGCTCCAGAAAAACATCTATTTCTGCATTATTGATGATGCCAAAGCCTTTGATTGTGTAGATCACAACAAACTGTAGAAAATTCTGAAAGGGATGGGAATACCAGACCATCTGACCTGCCTCTTGAGGAACCTATATGCAGGTCAGGAAGCAACATTTAGAACNTCACCCTGCTTATTTAACTTATATGCAGATTACATCATGAGAAATGCTGAGCTGGAGGAAGAACAAGCTGTAATATAGATTGCTGGGAGAATTATCAATAACCTCAGATATGCAGATGACACCGCCCTTTTGGCAGAAAGTGAAGAAGAACTAAAGAGCCCTTTGATGAAAGTGTAAGAGGAGGTGAAAAATTTGGCTTAAAGCTCAGCATTCAGAAAACTAAGATCATGACATCCGGTCCCATAACTTCATGGCAAATAGATGGGGAAACAGGGGAAACAGTGGCTAACTTTATTTTTCTGAGCTCCAAAATCACTCCAGATGGTGATTGCCGCCATGAAATTAAAAGACGCTTACTCCTTGGAAGGTAATTATGACCAACCTAGACAGCATATTCAAAAGCAGAGACATTACTTTGCCAAGAAATGTCCATCTCGTCAAGGCTATGGTTTTTCCAGTGGTCATGTAAGGATATGAGATTCGGACTGTAAAGAAAGCTGAATACCAAACANCGCCATGAAATTAAAAGACGCTTACTCCTTGGAAGGTAATTATGACCAACCTAGACAGCATATTCAAAAGCAGAGACATTACTTTGCCAAGAAATGTCCATCTCGTCAAGGCTATGGTTTTTCCAGTGGTCATGTAAGGATATGAGATTCGGACTGTAAAGAAAGCTGAATACCAAACAATTGATACTTTTGAACTGTGGTGTTGGAGAAGACTCTTGAGAGTCCCATGGACTGCAAGGAGATCCAACCAGTCCATCCTAAAGGAGATCAGTCCTGGGTGTTCATTGAAAGGACTGATGTTGAAGTTGAAACTCCAATACTTTGGTCACCTGATGTGGAGAGCTGAATCATTTGAAAAGATCCTGATTTTGGGAAAGGTTGAGGCCAGGAGGAGAAAGGGACGATAGAGGATGAGATGGTTGGATGACATCACCGACTCGATGAACATGGGTTTGAGTGGACTCTGGGAGTTGGTGATGGACAGGGAAGTGTGGTGTACTGCATTTCATGGGGTTGCAAAGAGTC
The DNA here is from genome assembly GCA_006410615.1 of Neotragus moschatus. Lineage (NCBI taxonomy): Eukaryota > Metazoa > Chordata > Mammalia > Artiodactyla > Bovidae > Neotragus > Neotragus moschatus. The sequence continues at coordinate 89,559 of SJYA01000870.1, forward strand.
AGACACAACTAAGCAACTGAACTGAACTGAACTGAATATAGATTATGGGCTTCTAAGGTGGGGCTAGTGGTAAAGAAACTGATTGCCAGTACAGGAGACATCAGAGACAGATTCTATCTCTGGATCAGGAAGATGCCCTGGAGGATGGCATGGCAACCCACTCCAGTATGCTTGCCTGGAGACCCTCATGAACTGAGGAGTCTGTCCACAGGGTCACACAGAGTCAGACACAACTGAAGCGACTTAGCATGCACACATGCAATACAGCTTATATAAGAGCAAAATCCCCCTACACTCAAGGCAATGTTGTCATTACTGAGTAGCATTTGCTGAAAGTCACCAATGCAAAATCATGCAGTACTTTTTTCTGCCATACTGCAGCACTACAAGCCACACTTTCTCTGTATCCTGCACTCTCCAGGTCTTGCCACATAACCATAGCCAGTGTTCACCAAATGTTTACAGATTAAAATCAAAATTTTGCTAACATTACCCACCAGATGTATTTATCACAGTTGAAAGGCAAGGCATAGAAAGGGGAAGCTCTCAGAGCATTGTTAGCAAAGCATTTTTGGCTCAACAAATGGCTTTGGGTATCCTAAAGAAAACATAAGGAATTTTACTAACAAGGTGGGTGGTTGCCTGGAAATGAGAACCTCGATATCAGTCATCCAACCACTGTTGTTCAAGCAACATGAAACACTTGGATTTTAAACAAAAAATTAATATCAGGCCTATTTCAATAAAATCAACTTAGTATTTCTTGTTATCTAATATTATAGCCTTAAATTAAGCTTATATACTAGTGGAGAGAGTGTTTTATTACCAATGTCTTTGCCTTGCATAAATCAACACACTAAGTCTTACACTGTGAAGTGAAGTGAAGTTGCTCAGTCATGTCTGACTCTTTGCAACCCCGTGGACTGTAGTCCGCCAGGCTCCTCTGTCCATGGGATTCTCCAGGCAAGAATACTGGAGTGGGTTGCCATTTCCTTCTCCAAGGGATCTTCCCAACCCAGGGATCGAACCTGGGTTTCCCACATTGCAGGCAGATGCTTTATCCTCTGAGCCACCAGAGAATCTTATACTGCAGTATCTGCCATTCTCCACAACATATTATCGAGGTTTTTGTAAAATTTGGTTTGTTGGTCTGTGCTTTTGTTGTGTGTGTACTTGGTGCTATTGCTAAACTGTCTGAAATCAATTATGAAGCAAGTAAATAACAGTGTAAGCTTTTAAGTGGAAGTTGGGAATCATCTCATATACAATTGGTATGTCTACTTAAGATTCTTTCAGAGTAGTAAAGAGTTTAATGGAAATTCTTCCCAAGTGCAGTGAGAGAATATCACTTAGACATCTGTCTTCCATTTACATTAATAACAACAGGGTTAAACTCAGCAGTTAGTCCTATTTTTACTGGAGAGAATGAACATGTGGACATAGTGTGGAAAGGGGAGGATGGGACGAATTGGGAAACTAGGATTGACATATATACACCACCGTGTGTGAAACAGATAGCTTCTGGAAACCTCTATAAAGCCCAGGAAGCTCAGTCTGGTGTTCCGTGATGATGCAGAGGGCTGGGGTGGGGACAGGGTAGGAGGGAGGTCCAAAGAGAAGGGATATGTGTATACATGTGGCTGATACACTTCATTGTATGGTAGAGACTAACACAACTCTGTAAAGCAATTATACACTTTACATTTCAAATTATTATCTGAAAAAAGCTTGCTGTTTCTGTTCAGACATAGTCCAAGGGGATATGTGGTACCAGTGGGAAAGTTCTGTAACTTTCGTTTCAAAAAGTGCAAAAACAGTAGTAATCTGACATGAAAAACTTGTGCCAAAACTTGGCTGATATAGTAAGTTTTATGTGATCCTGAGTTCAAAGAAAATAGAGCAAGAGAAAAAGAATACACTGTAAATTTTGTTTCTCTATCAGTCACACCATGTAAAGAAACTATAAAAGTTTATCATGTGCTAAGTTTTCCGCTTTGACTGAACTGTAAACCCAGCTTTAAATGACATTGTGTTCCAAGCTGCTGGCTCTAAAATGTTGGAAAGTGAAGGAGGTGCAGCATGGGGATAGCATTTTGCTTGTGGCAACACTTGTGTGTTTCAACAGCTTTCCCTTTGTTGAGAGTCACCTTGAGTGGCTGGTGATGCTTGAATCCCCACAGACTGAGAGCATCTGTAACTTCCATCCTAATATTTCCTCAGATATAGTCAAAGTTTCATCTGTAAGAACAGAGTCAAAAAAAAAAAAAAAAAAGAGAGAAAGCTGGCATTCAGAAGTCAGGTTATGGGCAAATCCAAAGTTTAATTAAAATATCACTAGCTAGGATAGCTCTCTGCTTTTTCCATTTGTGAGGACAGATACCCATGAATTCACAGCCATGTGCAGTACATATTTGAGAATAGTTTTGTCAAAACTAGATACCCATTCATTCATTCAATGAAAATGTTAAAAGTGTCCTATGGAATATGGCACCATGCTGTATATTGTAGGCTACCATGCTGGTGCAGTTCTCTGTGAAATGGAAAAACTAAACTGCCTAGCCAACTTAAAGACTAAACGTTTTTATTGCCATAAAATGTTCTCAGAGTCTGACTGAGGTAAAACTGTAGTAGCAGTGTTAGTAGTATTAATAATAGTAATAACTGTGATTACTACCATTTATTAAGTAACCATCATAAGCCAAATATTGTGCTACATCATTTATCTCATTTAATAACTAAGTAAATATGTGTATCCAGCTTCCTCAGCTTGGGTTATAATCAATATCACTGCACAGTGTGACCCCACGTCTTCATAGCATGCAGTTTAGCATTGAGAACAATTACTCATGACTTATTCCTCTACTGTGGTACACAGTACCTGTGGGCATTTAAACAGACATGATGGTAGGTGCTTTTTATTCTCCTAGCTCTCTGGGAATGTGGGCATTCACAAAATGTTGTTTAGTTGCCAAGTTATGTCCAACTCTTTGAAACTCCATGAACTGTAGCCCACCAGGCTCCTTTGCCCATGGATTTCCCAGGCAAGAATACTGGAGTGGGATTCTATTTCCTTCTCCAGGGAATCTTTCTGATGCAGGGATTGAACCTGCTTCTCCTGCATTGGCAGGTGGGTTCTTTACTACTGAGCCACCTGAGAAGCTATTCACAAAACACCAAGGATGTCTCATCCAGATTCTGGAGGACCCAGAAGCTGCCCTTGCTATATATATCCCAAAAGGATAGAGCAGGAGATTGGCAGGTTTGTGAATGTTGTGACAGGAGCTTGAAGCTTCCCCAAGGAAGCTGACATAACAAGTTAAGGTCAAGCTCCAAAGCACAGCAGCCCTTCAAGCTCTGACCAGTGTGGCTGGCCTGGTTATCTTCTATGACAGTCTTTCAGAAATGGACTCCAGTGGAGTACCTCTTTCCTCTCCTCACCCTGAAGTCTTAATTAACACAAGGGACAGAGACTCAGGTGCTGTCTCTACCACCCCTTATTTTCTTCAGTTCTTGTGGCTGCCATCATTGAAATGTGGGTTCATAGCTCAGCTGTGAGCAGAGGGGAATGGATATAGTGGGATTAGTTAAGTGAAGTGTTCTGTACATTCTGGGAAAAATCAAAATTGATCTTAGACCTAGTTACTGACTAGAGTCATAAACAACTGCCTCTCAGGTTAATATTGGTGTCCAACACACTAGAAGATTGTTTCCTTATTTAGGAAACTAAAGTATAATGCTACTTGCCCAAGTTGTTCTCAATTGCTTTAACATAATTTAAACAGTCAGAAAAAAAAAAAAGAAATCTAATGCCTAAGAAATAATAGTACCACTTGTTTGCATGCTAGTAAAGATGTAATCATGGAGTCTATCCTAATTCTTAATTTGAGTCATAAATCATTAACTCAGTGTTTTCAGAGGCCCTTGAGTTAGTGTAGTATGTTGCTATTGTTGTTCAGTTGCTCAGTCTTGTCCAGCTTTTTGCAACTGCAAGGACTGCAGCACATCAGGCTTCCCTTCCCTTCACCGTCTCCCAGAAATTGCTCAGACTCATGTCCATTAAACCAGAGATGCCATTCAACCATCTTATCTTTGGCTGCCCCCTGTGCAGCTTGCCTTCAATATTTCCCAGTATCAGGGTCTTTTCTAATGAGTAAGCTCTTCGCATCAGGTGGCCAACGTATTGGAGCTTCAGCTTCAGCATTAGTCCTTCCAATGAACATTCAGGGTTGATTACTTTTAGGATTGACTGGTTTGATCTCCTTGATGTCCAGGGGGTACTCAAGAGTGTACTAAGTAAACTTCAGTAATTTTCAGAGTTTGTCATTTTAATCTCAGGCAGAAACAGGCTTATAGAGAGGCAGAGTTGATGGTTATCTCACACTTAGAGTTTGAAAAGTGTCACAAACAGCACACTAATACTGATCCCATCCAGAAATATCTTGTCTTCTAAACAAAGGTGTTTCATGGCCAGGATCAGAATCACAATTCAAACTAGCAAGCAAAAGGGGAAGAAGTTTACTCTTTCCTTAACTGGGAAGTCTGGGGATGACTCAGGCATAACTTACAGGTTCACAAACATGCTGTTGACTTTTTTCTATCACTCCCCCCCCCATATGTGCACACACAGATACATACAGACACAGATAGATACACACAGATACGCACACAGCCTTGATGTACCAGCGATGTTACTGCTGTTGCCATTCCCATTCAGTTCTTATGCAGACAGGATTACTTAATGCAGTCAGGCAAAGCGGTCTAGACAGCTTGGGAGTAACATCCTTCCAAGGTTATAAATATCTCTGGGGAAAAATATCCTTCATAATATCCATTTATGTTCTTTACAAGATGCTGAATTTAAGCAGGTTCCCTCCCACATGATCTACATTTGAGGAACTACAGAGAACAAATTAGAGGAAGCTGTGAGGCAGCCTAAGGAAGAACTAAATGTTGTTTGAAGTGTTCTGTGTTGGGCTGCAGGGCACTGCAGCCTCAGGCAGGGGGTGCATTAAAAAAATAATAAGGCAGTTGAAAAGCAGCTCTTAGTTCTCCTTGTTGTTGCCTTGGGAAATGACTATTCTGGGGGAATTGGTGCCAATGTTCAAACAGCTGTGTATAGGATGTCTAGAAGAGTATCATCAGGGAAGCAGGGAAACCTTGGTTGAGAAAGGTTTTGATATAAACTTTTCCCAAAGCAATTTGCTCAAACCTCTACTCTTCAGCTCCTGCTCTTTTGCAAGAGAGAGATTCAATGAAAGGAGGACTTCCTCCTAGTGTTGTTTCTTTCTGACTATTCTACATACTGCATTTCATTTTGAGATGTTGAATACACTTGAATTTCTATAAAAGGTCTACTAGGACTAAGTGAGATTGTATTGATTCTATAGATCAATTTTGGAGAAAAAGATGTTTAACAATAGTGGGCCCTTGGCAGCAGCGGCAGCAGCAGCAGACCCATGAACAAGTTGTATCTCTCTGTTTAGGCTTAAAAAAAAAAAAATCAGTAATGTATAGTAGTTTTTAGTATATAGTTCTTGGAAAACTTTTGTTATAGTTAGTATTTTCACATTTCAATGTTATAGAGATGGTCCTGGTTTTAAATTAAATGCCTTATTGTTTGTAGCTACTATATATAAAATAAATAGGATTTTGTACATTGATTTTATATCCTGCAAACTTGTAAAAATCACTTGTTAGTTTAGGCAGCTTTGATGTATTTTCCATCAAGTTTTCTACGTAAAAAATCATATTGTCAACAAATAAAACATATACTTTTTTTTTTTCCAATTTGGATGACTTTTTTAACAGTTTTTTTAAAAAGGAACTCTTGTATACTGTTGATGGGAAAGTAAATTGGCACAGCCACTGTGGAAAACAGAATGGAGTTCCCAATAAACTCAAAGTAGGACAATCATAATATCTAGTGATTCAACAGCTAGGTATATATATGAATAAAATGAAAACATTGATTCAAAAAGATAAATATACCCAAATATTCATAGCAGCAATTTTTATAATGGCCAAGATATAGAAGCAAAATTCATGTGTCCTGTTGGCACATGAATGGATAAGGAGGATATGGTATATATATATATATATATATATA
>SJYA01000870.1:105124-127143 GCA_006410615.1 Neotragus moschatus
GCTGGCTCCCGGCAGTAATTTATTGTAAATGATTATGTCATTGAGTTAACTGGCATGTCTAGAAGTGATCAGATAGCAAAGTAAAGGTGGTGATGAAAAGAATGACAATTTTGAGAAAGCATTCAGAATGCAAGCAAAGACTTAGAGTTAGGTTGGAGAAGATGATCAATTATACATAAGGAATTTTAAAGTATAAATGACAACTGCAAGAAAACACAGAGGTCAACATTCTGAAATCCTACTGCTGAGAATAGACATTTGATAAATAAATAAACCAACTCAAAGTTTCCATGTGAATAACTGTTTTCAAAGGCTAATGCCATTTGGTATGTAAAAGGTAGGTAAATTTCCACCTTTTGTGTGTGTTTGATTTCTGCTTTTAGAGAATGAATTTTTGTAGTACTAGTGAAATTCTCCACACTCAGAATTATTTTATCCTTATTAGGAATGCAAAGATTTAGGAGATTCCATTTAAGAGAAACTTTAGGATTCTCAGATATTCTAGAATTGTTAGATATTCAGATAATAAAATATTTTCTATTGTTAGATAGGTAGAATAGGGAAAAGAAGTGCAAAATGGCAGTGGCTAAAAGACAAGGAAGGGAAAAGGCGGTGAAAGAAGGTCCAAGGACGGAGTGAGGATCTTAGGTAAAACAAATAACACTCCTGGCTGGCCCAATTTACATAGGACAGGCCCAGGGAGAGATAAACATATAAACAGAGGANTTAGATAGGTAGAATAGGGAAAAGAAGTGCAAAATGGCAGTGGCTAAAAGACAAGGAAGGGAAAAGGCGGTGAAAGAAGGTCCAAGGACGGAGTGAGGATCTTAGGTAAAACAAATAACACTCCTGGCTGGCCCAATTTACATAGGACAGGCCCAGGGAGAGATAAACATATAAACAGAGGAGCGTGCCCTCACACCTCGAAGATGGATTTTCCTGCTATCTTCAAAATAAAATAGAGCTGTAACACTGAGCTGTAACACTGATTTGTCTAAGAGTTAAAACATGGTCCATTTGAGACCTGAGAGCTATAACACGGTCTATCCAAGACCTGAGAGCTGTGACACGTTGAGGGGGCTTCAATGTCCGTCAGTCCAAATCTTTGTTGTGACAAGACAAAGAAGTGAGGAACATACACTCGCGTGACAATATATTTGGTAGATCCAAATGCCCGGAAATATTAATGAAGTTTAAAATACTGAAAAGCCTGTTTTTATCAACTAACAAAACACATAATAAATCTCTCTATATACAGTTGGATAAATGAGTGATAGCACAGGGAATTCTATTAGCTCAGGAAAATTCTTTTTGTTGGGGTGTCCAGGTGGTGTTAGTGGTAAAGAACCCACCTACCAATGCAGGAGACATAAGAGATGTGGTTTCTAACCCTGGGTTGGAAAGATCCCCTGGAAAAGGGCATGGCAAACCACTCCAGTATTCTTGCCTGGAGAATCCCATGGACAGAGGAAACTGGGGAGCTGTAAGTCCATGAGGTCACAGAGTCGGACATGACTGAAGTGACTTAGCATGCACGCAAGCATGTAAGGAAATAGCAAGTGTGTAATGCCATTTTAAAAGCTTATCCCACTTGTTATCAACCTTGTATTCTAATTGGAATCTCCAACAGAGTTAAAATATATATATATACTGATGTCTGAATTCCACCAGAAAGATTCTGATTAACTTGGTATAGAGTGTGGCCTTTACAGCAGGCTGTTTAAAATCTCCTTAGGTGATTCTAATGTGGTGCAAAGTTTGAGAATCATTGGTTTAGACAGAATATGCTATGACTAGAGAGAGAAGAATGGGGATCACAGAGGTCTGTTTTAAACCAGGGGACAGTCCCTGCAGGAGCTGAGGGGTCAATGAACTCGTGTAGAAAGGATAGCATTTAGATTTTCTATGAATTTTAATAAGATACCTCTCTTAGTATGATTTAACAAATTTCAACCTTTAAATAGATTAAGCTAAGAAAGTAGAAATTTGTGTTGCCATAATTTCTATCAGCCTCTTAAAATATTAATGAAAATCATAGATTTTATGCAAAAAATAAGACTTAATGAATGAGTTTCACATGAGGGAAAAGGACCTGAATAGTTTTTGTTCTTCAGAATAAACTTTGACATTAATACCCACAGCCTGGGACTTACATAACTCCTGGCATCGCTTCTCACCATGGATAGCTCTAACTTCACAAGATTCTTCCTGATTAAACAGCAAGCCTGCTTGCACCGCAGCCCAGACTTACTTCAGACTGTTTTCTTGCTCTTTTCTCTACACAGCTAGTGGCTTTTAATGTTAACTGCCGTATGGGTTAAAGCAGTATTCTCAAGCATGGAAAATGTTGCTTTAATAATTCAGAAAAGCATACCAGGCATGCCAAGCGTACCATAAATTCCATATTAGCTCTGGGAGGGGAAAGATGGATTGCTTCATCCTTTGCTTTGGAAGGGCTATCTTAGCATGTCCCTGACCATAGGGCCCCTGAAAGTTATATATCTTTCTTTGTACCCCTTTCAGAGTCCTTTTGTTTTATCAAGGTCTCCAAAACACTAGTCAGTTCTCGCAGACCCAGTCTGGTTATTATACGGAACACTATGCCATTCTGCGGGATGTCCTGTTGCTTTGGACTTTTTCAGATTCTACTATAACATGTGACAAGATAGTTTTGAAAAGATGAGTTAACATCAGTGTAGAGTGTGAATTAAAATTCCTGTCCATTCCACGTGGATGTAATCTGTTAATAAGCATGGCTGCTTGTCTGCCTCTAGAAGATTTGACTTACGCCACAACCCTATCTTTGACACAATACCTATCATTAGGTGGCTGTAATGACATCAGTGACAAGCCTACTGCCATGTCCCTGCTTGTGATCCCGAGGACTCATGCTGAGAAACCACCAAAAGTCAAGGAGAAAGGCGATCTGTCCTAATTCACTGTCAGGTCAAGCGGCAGTCATCTTAAGTTTACGTAGTGAGTACAGCAGATGGAGGTGCCCCTAGCCCCGCGGCTCCCGCCTCCTCCCCTTCCCAGGGTGGGCCGGTGCCCGTGGGCCGGGAACCTCGAGGCGCCAGGCAGCAGTGGCCGCCGGCACAAGGGCGCAAAAGGGGACGGGCCACCCGAGCGTCGCCCCCGCCCGGATCCTGGTCCCGCGTGGCCCCCGAGCGCCGCCGGGACCTCTGGGTGATCGCGAGGAGCCGCGGAGGCCGAGGACTCTGGACGGACGATCCCACGGATGCCCGCAGCCGGAGGGAATCACCAGGGGCCAGGCGGACCTCGCCCAGACACCTGCCCCCGACACTTGGAACGCGGACTCCAGAGGCAGCGCGCACGGTCAGGACAAGTTTCTTGCGGTTTGAAAAGTAGTTCTGAAACGTACTCATTTTATTTAACCAGCTTGTCGCCTCTGATTTTAAATAAGTTGACTTAAGCAACAAAACAAGAGTTTTTGGTAACTATAGGGTTTTAAATATAATCTGGAAAGTTTTTGCTTCTTGCGGTTATTTACATGTGCCTGTTCATTAATTTGTTGATATTTTGCTAGTCAGATGGTTGACATGAGAAAATTTTTTTTTTTTTTCTCAAAGGCACATCACAATTTGGCTTCTGCTTTAGGAAGTGCTATTATTTTCCACTTCTGTATTTATATAGTTGTACCCAGTGGATCCTTTGGAAATGTGACACTTTCCGGAACTTTAGCAGGTTGATAGCCTTTTGATGGCTAACATGATGAGGTTTCAAATAACAGGAATATGCCTGTCAGGGCTGGTGCAGGTTACCACAGTGAAGCCTTTATCCTAAGCTGATCGGAGTGGATACTGCAATGCATATCCTGTTTCTTAAAGCGTTATTCAACCTCTTTCGTCTTTATTTCGATTAAGTGTAATTGTTTATATGTGTCATGCACTAATAATGCTGCTGCTGCTGCTGCTAAGTCACGTCAGTCGTGTCCGACTCTGTGCGACCCCATAGACGGCAGCCCACCAGGCTCCTCCGTCCCTGGGATTCTCCAGTCAAGAACACTGGAGTGGGTTGCCATTTCCTTCTCCAATGCTTGAAAGTGAAAAGTGAAAGTGAAGTCATGTCCCACTCAGCGATCCCGACTGCAGCCTGCCAGGCTCCTCCGTCCATGCGAGTTTCCAGGCAAGAGTACTGCAGTGGGTCGCCAGTGTCTTCTCCGACACTAATAATGACTTAATCTTAAAAGCAGGAACTTTTAAAAGAGAAAAAAAATCAACTCTATTTTCTCTTAAAGTTAGTCAAAATCATTCAAGATTGAGATGGCATCTAATTTTTTTCTACTAGATGCAATAAAAACTTTTAAGTAGGTTTTTTAGAAAAAAAATTTTACTTTGATTTTTAAAGCCTGTTCTTTTATAAAAGGATCTTTTCCTTAAAACTGTAAGATTGCAATCAATTGGTAATTAATTTTTCCTTGAGTGGTTGAGTAGACAATATGAAAAGTTTTCATTTCTTCCCAGTATTTGATAAATGAATTTATTTATTTATGGCTGCACTAAGTCGTCGTTGCTGCAGTGGGCTTTCTCTTGTTAACATGAACAAGCTGTGGCACAGGGGCTTAGTTGCTCTGCTGAGTGGAATCTTCTGGACATGGATTGAACTCATGTGCCCCCACTGGCAGGTGGATTCTTAACCACTGGATCACAAGGGAAGTCCTCATTTCTTCCTAGTTTCTAAATACAAGTCAGTACAAAATAAATACATATAAATATAAATATAAACATGCTGCTGCTGCTGCTGCTAAGTCGTTTCAGTCGTGTCCGATTCTGTGCGACCCCATAGACGGCAGCGCACCAGGCTCTCCCGTCCCTGGGATTCTCAAGGGAAGAACACTGGAGTGGGTTGCCATTTCCTTCTCCAATGCATGAAAGTGAAAAGTGAAGGTGAAGTTGCTCAGTCGTGTCCGACTCTTAGTGACCCCATGGACTGTAGCCCACCAGGCTCCTCCATCCATGGGATTTTCCAGGCAAGAGTACTGGAGTGGGCTGCCATTGCCTTCTCCGAAATATAAACATAAATACTAACAAATACAAAGTAGGTTGCACTGGGGGCTTCCCGGGTGGTGCAACGCTAAGGAATCCACCTTCCAATGCAGGAAACGTGGGTTTGCTCCCTGGGTCCAGAAGATCCATTGGAGAAAGAAATGGCAACCCACTCCAGTATTCTTTGCCAGGAGAATCCCATGGACAGAGGAGGCTGCCGGGCTACAGTAAATACGGTCACTAACAGTCTGAGAAACTAGACTGAGCAACTGAGCATGCATGCAGGGTTTATTGAAATGGGAAATCAAGTTCTATTTAATGTATCTAGCCTAGACAATGTCTCAGAGTACATTTTTCCTACCCTCTGTCTTAAAAGGTTCTAGAAGTGGGAGTTTTCTTTGTTGTACTGCAGACAAACTTGCTTCCTACTTGCCTACCATCGCAGAGTTAATTAACTTGATGCAATTTCACACATTTCACATATTTTTTTCTCCAAGAAAACCATATTCTCTACTGGATTCTAATATTAATTATTTTCAGCAATTTTATATAAAAGTAAACATTTTTTATTTATAGTTAATTTTGTGAAAGATAGATATTTGTCAAGAACTAATTAATAGATTTTAATTATTGGAAAGCACCTGATGTTCTTTACTTCCTAATAAACATATTCCAGATGGTATTCGTTTTTTGCTTTCACATTGTTTATTCAGTCAACCTGAGGATGATTTTTCTTTACTTGTGATATTTTTTTTTCAGCAAGGTATAGTTTCAGGCATTGGAGGAACCAAAAGAGGTTACAATGAGAAATATGTGCATCCCCTTGCTTATTTTGCAAAGCTAGCAATCAATACTTTGCAAAACTTTGCAGAATATACTTTGTGCTATATGAATTGGATTTTATTTCTGTGTATGTGATTTGGCTTGTGCTTCCAGAAAGTAATTAATGGCTAGGTTTTTTAAACAGCTTTAAAAAAAAGCTAAATTTTCTTGTTGTTCAAGTCTTGAGGATGGAGAAGAAAAAGTATATGCATTATGTAATAAGTCAGTAAATATATATGTGTGCATATATATATATAGAAACTCCAGAATGGGAAATTTAGATACTCAAGTGAGATTGCATGAAGGGTGCATTATACATCTGAATAAGCCTGATATATGGTGGTTCTGGTAGTCAGTACCATCCACAGTGTTGATATACTACTGAAGTTTTAAATGAATGTGATTGATGGAAAAGTATCTATTCGTTGAAAGTGTTTGACTTAAAAATACCCTAGTGGCTGAACTCCTATTTGTGGATTTTAGTGATGACTCTGTTCACTTACATATCAGAAGTTCACTGGCTGCCGTCACAGAAAACTCAGTTATGTCATGCCCTGACATATTGTTTATGTCATTTATTATTTAAGAGCCTAGAGAGGTGGATGTGACTTCTTATAAAAGCTTTCCACAGTACACAGATAATCACACAAGTAATTAACTATGGCTGAAATACATGCTACAGAGGAAAAGTAACGCTTGATTGGAGGGTATGTACAGTAGCAGGGAAAACTGGTGGATCTGGGTAATCAGGGAAGATTTTCTGAGACAGAAACGTTTTAAACTTAAAGTCAGAGGATTGAGAAGATAAAGCCAAAAAAAGTGGTATAGAACATGTCTAGACAAAGGAGCTGGCTGTGATAACATCCTGAGGCAGAAGAGATGGACTCACTAGAAGAACTGAAAAAGGACCTCCTTGCCAGGAACTTACAGAGGGTACATCACATAATCGTAATCATTTTGAGATATGAGTTGAGGGTGAAGCAAAATGCCCTATAAGACAGGGTAAGGAATTCAAGTAAGCAAGTACAATATGATAACTGTGGGGAAAATACAAAGGAAATATGAAAGGACTGTGAGTTACTGGGTCTCACGAGTTTTGAAGGTCCGAGGTTTCACAGGGGAATTGCATGGAGGAGTGTAGTTTTTCACACATACCTGCTCTCCTAATGAAGTTACATCAGTGAAGGGCTCATGGTTGGCCAAGACCTACCTGCTACACTGCCATTGTCTTTGGAAGAAGTGACAGCAACTGATAAATCTACAGTGAAGTTTTCAGAGCTAAAGAGACAGAGCAGAAATGAGAAATAGCTATTGCAGGACCAAGTCTCAATAGGCACACAGTTTTCATGCAGTCTACATCAAAGACTAAATTGGGCCACAGCAGGGTGCAGTTGAATAAAGTAATTGTATAAAGTCTGATTTTAGGTGAATCTTTAATGTGTTTATTTAAATTCATTGCACCAAACCTTCCTTTCAGCTTTACTAGTGTTTAACTACCTGCTATTAAGAAAACAAACAAGCAAATAAACAAGCAAACAAAAAAACAAAAATAAAAACCCAGTTTGAAACATTCACCAATCTCTATAGTGTAAATATTTTCACCTTGGTATTCCAGTCTACCAGTCTGTAGTCACTGAATGTGAATTTAAGAAGCGATGTGAATTATTTCTATCGACATTATATTGATAATCATTTTTCTTGACCTTCAGTTTACCATTGCGTTATCTTAGCTGACAGAAGTAGATGTGGAATGCTAACTAAAAAGCATATACATGATTCAGTATCTTTGCATCTTCTGAAAGGAAAAATACCCTCAAAGGTTTCCTAGTATTATTGAGAGAAAATGCATTTCTTCATAATCACAGATAATCTACCAGTGACTTGCCTTTCACTTCTGACATTAAGATATGAACTGAAATGATGGTATCTAAAATGTGAAGTGTTGCAATACATTTTATATTCAATGAAAAGACACTTCACATAGACATTAAAAAAGCTACAGTCATAATATAGGGATACACAGATGTGTGATATACCCTGCAATTATAACCTATGATTTTACTGTAACAAGTTATATAATATTAAATGTGCAATACTGTTAAGTATTATTCATATGAAGAACTTCAGTTTCAATTAGATCTTCACTTACCTTGGGTTATTTATATTTGCTTAAATTACACATGCTGCTGCTGCTGCTAAGTCACTTCAGTCGTATCCAACTCTGTGCGACCCCATAGACGGCAGCCCACCAGGCTCCCCCGTCCCTGGGATTCTCCAGGCAAGAACACTGGAGTGGGGTGCCATTGCCTTCTCCGAAATTACACATAGGTGCATATAGAGCCGTGACATAGCAGTGTCCCTCACATACATTCTGTCCCTTCCCCACATTTTCTGTTTCAGTATCTAAATCCTATCCTCCTTCCAGATTCTCTCTAAGTCTTCTCTCTTTCTGGAATATACTAACTGCCCTGGTTACAGTGATCTCTTTCTTCTCTTACCCCATGACAGCTGTTTTTCTCTTCCATCATTGCCTTTGCTTTGTAACTGAAAATGCTTTATAGAATTAAATGGCTGCATGCACACATACATGCACACACNTTCCTAATAAACATATTCCAGATGGTATTCGTTTTTTGCTTTCACATTTTTTATTCAGTCAACCTGAGGATGATTTTTCTTTACTTGTGATATTTTTTTTTCAGCAAGGTATAGTTTCAGGCATTGGAGGAACCAAAAGAGGTTACAATGAGAAATATGTGCATCCCCTTGCTTATTTTGCAAAGCTAGCAATCAATACTTTGAAAAACTTTGCAGAATATACTTTGTGCTATATGAATTGGATTTTATTTCTGTGTATGTGATTTGGCTTGTGCTTCCAGAAAGTAATTAATGGCTAGGTTTTTTAAACAGCTTTAAAAAAAAGCTAAATTTTCTTGTTGTTCAAGTCTTGAGGATGGAGAAGAAAAAGTATATGCATTATGTAATAAGTCAGTAAATATATATGTGTGCATATATATATATAGAAACTCCAGAATGGGAAATTTAGATACTCAAGTGAGATTGCATGAAGGGTGCATTATACATCTGAATAAGCCTGATATATGGTGGTTCTGGTAGTCAGTACCATCCACAGTGTTGATATACTACTGAAGTTTTAAATGAATGTGATTGATGGAAAAGTATCTATTCGTTGAAAGTGTTTGACTTAAAAATACCCTAGTGGCTGAACTCCTATTTGTGGATTTTAGTGATGACTCTGTTCACTTACATATCAGAAGTTCACTGGCTGCCGTCACAGAAAACTCAGTTATGTCATGCCCTGACATATTGTTTATGTCATTTATTATTTAAGAGCCTAGAGAGGTGGATGTGACTTCTTATAAAAGCTTTCCACAGTACACAGATAATCACACAAGTAATTAACTATGGCTGAAATACATGCTACAGAGGAAAAGTAACGCTTGATTGGAGGGTATGTACAGTAGCAGGGAAAACTGGTGGATCTGGGTAATCAGGGAAGATTTTCTGAGACAGAAACGTTTTAAACTTAAAGTCAGAGGATTGAGAAGATAAAGCCAAAAAAAGTGGTATAGAACATGTCTAGACAAAGGAGCTGGCTGTGATAACATCCTGAGGCAGAAGAGATGGACTCACTAGAAGAACTGAAAAAGGACCTCCTTGCCAGGAACTTACAGAGGGTACATCACATAATCGTAATCATTTTGAGATATGAGTTGAGGGTGAAGCAAAATGCCCTATAAGACAGGGTAAGGAATTCAAGTAAGCAAGTACAATATGATAACTGTGGGGAAAATACAAAGGAAATATGAAAGGACTGTGAGTTACTGGGTCTCACGAGTTTTGAAGGTCCGAGGTTTCACAGGGGAATTGCATGGAGGAGTGTAGTTTTTCACACATACCTGCTCTCCTAATGAAGTTACATCAGTGAAGGGCTCATGGTTGGCCAAGACCTACCTGCTACACTGCCATTGTCTTTGGAAGAAGTGACAGCAACTGATAAATCTACAGTGAAGTTTTCAGAGCTAAAGAGACAGAGCAGAAATGAGAAATAGCTATTGCAGGACCAAGTCTCAATAGGCACACAGTTTTCATGCAGTCTACATCAAAGACTAAATTGGGCCACAGCAGGGTGCAGTTGAATAAAGTAATTGTATAAAGTCTGATTTTAGGTGAATCTTTAATGTGTTTATTTAAATTCATTGCACCAAACCTTCCTTTCAGCTTTACTAGTGTTTAACTACCTGCTATTAAGAAAACAAACAAGCAAATAAACAAGCAAACAAAAAAACAAAAATAAAAACCCAGTTTGAAACATTCACCAATCTCTATAGTGTAAATATTTTCACCTTGGTATTCCAGTCTACCAGTCTGTAGTCACTGAATGTGAATTTAAGAAGCGATGTGAATTATTTCTATCGACATTATATTGATAATCATTTTTCTTGACCTTCAGTTTACCATTGCGTTATCTTAGCTGACAGAAGTAGATGTGGAATGCTAACTAAAAAGCATATACATGATTCAGTATCTTTGCATCTTCTGAAAGGAAAAATACCCTCAAAGGTTTCCTAGTATTATTGAGAGAAAATGCATTTCTTCATAATCACAGATAATCTACCAGTGACTTGCCTTTCACTTCTGACATTAAGATATGAACTGAAATGATGGTATCTAAAATGTGAAGTGTTGCAATACATTTTATATTCAATGAAAAGACACTTCACATAGACATTAAAAAAGCTACAGTCATAATATAGGGATACACAGATGTGTGATATACCCTGCAATTATAACCTATGATTTTACTGTAACAAGTTATATAATATTAAATGTGCAATACTGTTAAGTATTATTCATATGAAGAACTTCAGTTTCAATTAGATCTTCACTTACCTTGGGTTATTTATATTTGCTTAAATTACACATGCTGCTGCTGCTGCTAAGTCGCTTCAGTCGTATCCAACTCTGTGCGACCCCATAGACGGCAGCCCACCAGGCTCCCCCGTCCCTGGGATTCTCCAGGCAAGAACACTGGAGTGGGGTGCCATTGCCTTCTCCGAAATTACACATAGGTGCATATAGAGCCGTGACATAGCAGTGTCCCTCACATACATTCTGTCCCTTCCCCACATTTTCTGTTTCAGTATCTAAATCCTATCCTCCTTCCAGATTCTCTCTAAGTCTTCTCTCTTTCTGGAATATACTAACTGCCCTGGTTACAGTGATCTCTTTCTTCTCTTACCCCATGACAGCTGTTTTTCTCTTCCATCATTGCCTTTGCTTTGTAACTGAAAATGCTTTATAGAATTAAATGGCTGCATGCACACATACATGCACACACACACACACACACACATATACATATTCATAGACAAATACTTGTATGTACATTATGTACATATGTATACACACATGTATATATGTGTCTATGTCCATGTAAACATGTGTTAAGTGCATTAAATATATACATTAAGTATTCAGGAAGTCAATTGAAATATATCATTTAAAAGTAAATAATATAATTATGTTCATTGAGACATTGAGACATTTTATTTGTTTCAGTTATCTATTGCTCTTATAATAAACAATTCAAAACCTTAGTGACTTAGGCAGGACCATTTCAATATCTCTTATGGTTTCTGTTGATTAACTGAGGTCCTCTTCCTGGTCTCACTGGGTCTCATGTAGCTGCAGTCAGATGGGCCTGCGACTGGGTCAAGGGGTCTGCTGAGCTGCTCCTTCTCTCTGTCATCTTCTCTCTGTCATCAGAGCATCTCCTCCCCCACAGGAGGTCTCTGAGTGTTTTCTCCAGTTCGGTTCAGTTCAGTTCAGTTCAGTCGCTCAGTCGTGTCCGACTCTTTGCGACCCCATGAACTGCAGCACGCCAGGCTGCTTACATGGAACAGGGCAGCTGCCCACCTTTCTTAAGGTTTAGCCAGAACATGCAGTGTCACTTCCTCCACCTCCTATGGTTTAAGTAGATATGGGTCCAGCTTTAATTACATTACTCCTTGACTAGGGAAATAGCAAAGAAATGTGTGAGCATCTTTAATTTACCACAGTAATCTTCACTGACAATTCTATAGGTGAAACTCAGCAGAGTTTGGGGGCCAAAGGTTTCCTGGAAATGATTTCATCACATCCCACCCTTTTACAAATGAAGGTACTGAATAAAGGCATGAGGAGGCAGAGATGGGTCGACGATCCTGATTTAAAGTCATTATACTTTACAGCACATTTCAGAAAGTGCCTAGCAAATAGTAATTATGTCCATTTTGGGTCCTTAGATAAGCAGAAATCAAAATGGGATTAAATTTTTCAGGAAATAGGGGAAAAACCAGTAAGTGAAAATTGGGCAAAGAGATGAGAAGAATGAAGAGACCCATCCAACCACGATGCAGGTCTGACCCAGGGTAAAGGACAGAGGGAAAAAGGAGACCGTTTGTTGGAAGAAGCTTCGGTGCCATATTAAGAAAAGGTCAACAAAGCTATAAGGAATCCTCAGCTGCCCTTAAACCAAAATCATCATCAGAAGACCCATGAGTCTCCCAAGAATGCCCCACCTTAGTGTCTCTGCCTTGTGCAGTCACTGGCTGAGGGCAGCCTGTGGGGAGTATGGCCCCCAAGCAAACAAGGTGGCACCTCATAGAGCTTAGCCGCTGGGGCTGTCAGGTCATTTTGCTTCATGTAATTGAAGATAGGAGATCTACTTCCATGGCTAACACAGTAGATGGTTTATAAACACTTGATGACATAGAGATTCACTATTAAATACATGCAAGATTCTAATATATTTTTCCTTTAATAAGGATCAAATTACTTATTTGTTATAAAATTCCCTTAGCTTTTAAAAGTCACTAAAACTTGAAAGGGATTTCAGAGAATATTATAGGCAATGATTCTACCAATATATATTTAATTAATGATACATACCAACCTTGTGCTCTGTATCCAGAGTTTATTTTGTCCCAGGAAATGTTTAATATCTCACAGCCACAAAGAATATCTTCATGCAAAAGAACATAAAGTTATGTATTCACATTTCTAAAACAATAAATTAGATTCTAGAACACTATTTGCAAACTGACCACAAGTTTATTGCTCTAATGAATTCAAAATTTAAATGTACTGAATGAAAAAAGATAGTGTGCATTAACTTTTTTGGGAAAAAATGTTTTAAGTGGGGTCACTTAATGAAATGTTTCTAAACTTCCTGGACTGTTCTGGTGTGCATAGTCAAGTATAAATAGCTTAGCTAAGCATTACATGATGCCTACCTAGATAATAAAATGGTGATATATTGTACAGATACATCTCTTTATTAGTTACAGAATTTGGCTCTCTGCTTATTGAGATGAAGGAAACTCCTTGTAGGTCAATTCTAAGTCTTATAAGTAGTAGAGATTGAGACACTCAACAAGGGGCAGGTCTCCACTCTGTTCAGTGTCTGTGTTCTGACAATCTTCCCACCATAAACATGTTCTCTTTCTACCTCCTTCAATGTCTATGTCCAAATGAAGAAGGAAAGCATTTTCCTATGCACCAAAAGCATTATACCATTCTGATAGTCTGCCACTTCTGAAGGTTAAGGACTAAGTATTAAAGACTGAATCTTTATAAGCACATTCTACTGTCAGAATAACTTCCCTGGTGGCTCAGTGGTAAAGAACTTGCCTGCCATACAGGAGATGTGTGTTTGATGCCTCAGTCAGGAAGATCCCCTGGAGAAGAAAATGAAAACCCATTCCAGTACTCTGGCCTGGGAAATCCCATGGACAGGAGCCTAGAGGTCTACAATCCATGGGGTTGCAAAGAGTCGGACATGATTTAGTGACTAAATAGCAACTGTTCCTAATACACTTTATCTGAGTCCTGATCACTCTTGGAATGGTAATAATCAGCCAGTTCAGTTCAGTCACTAACTTGGGTCAGACTCTGCAACCCCATGAAATGCAGCACACAAGGCCTCCCTGTCCATCACCAACTCATGGAGTCCACCCAAACCCATATCCATAGAGTCGGTGATGTCATCCAACTATCTCACTGTCATCTCCTTGTCTTCCTGCCTTCAATCTTTCCCATCATTCGGGTCTTTTCAGATGAGTTGGCTCTTTGCATCAAGTGGCCAAAGTAATGGAGTTTCAGCTTTAACATCAGTCCTTCCAATGAATATTTAAGACTGATTTCCTTTAGATGCACTGGTTGGATCTCCTTGCAGTCCAAGGGACTCTCAAGAGTCTTTTCCAACACCACAGTTCAAAAGCATCAATTCTTCGGTGCTCAGCTTTCTTTATAGTCCATTTCTCACATCCATACATGACTACTGGAAAAAACATAGCCTTGACTAGATGGATCTTTGTTGGTAAAGTAACATCTCTACTTATTAATACGCTGTCTAGGTTGATCATAACTTTTCTTCCAAGGAGTAAGTGTCTATTAATTTCATGTCTGCAGTCACAATCTGCAGTGATTTTGGAGCCCCCAAAATAACATTTGCCACTGTTTCCACTGTTTCCCCATCTATTTGTCATGAATTTTGGGACTGGATGCCATGATCTTAGTTTTCTGAATGTTGAGTTCTAAGCCAACTTTTTCACTGTCCTCTTTCACTTTCATCAAGAGGCTTTTTAGTTCTTCTTCACTTTCTGCCATAAGGGTGGTGTCATCTACATATCTGAGGTTATTGATATTTCTGCTGGAAATCTTGATTCCAGCTTGTGTTTCTTCCAGCCTAGCATTTCTCATGANGATACAGGAAGCTTGGGACTGATGCACGGGGATGATGCAGAGTTTATATGTGGTGGGAGGTGGGGGGGGGTTTCAAGATTGGGAACTCATGTACATCTGAGATGGAAAAATAAATAAATAAAAAGAAATAGCTGAAAACATGAGAAAGTTCAGAGTCAGCCAGGAAAAAAAAATTATTTTTGTACTAAAAGAATGGAATCATTCATAATTCATACAGTTTAGCTTTTTCTTTTAAATTTTCTTCATGGATAGAGTGGAAGCAAACTACTCAATTTTCCCTGTTAAATTGAAATGAAAATGCCATTGAGCATTAAATTTAAATAACTAATCTTAACAACAGATGAGGTCTCTCATTTTACATATCTATATAGCCACTTCTCAAGTTTTTTTTTTTTTTTGTTAAGTGTTTTAACTTCAGAACTAAACTAGCAGCTTACAACATATGTGCTAATTATAAATATTCTTTTACTTTTAAAACATTTTAATAGTATGGATTGTACAGAACTAAATACTGGTTTTCTCACAAATCTGTGTAAAGATTGTTGGTGCTGGTTTAGTCGCTGAGTTGTGTCCGACTGTTTGAGACCCCCTGGACTGCAGCCCACCAGGCTCCTCTGTCCGTGGGATTCTCCAGGCAAGAATATTGGAGTGGGGTGCCATTTCCTTCTCTAGGGATCTTCCTGACCCAGAGATTGAACCCAAGTCTCCTGCTTTGCAGGCAGATTCTTTACCCACAGCTACAAGGGAAGCCTGCACCCATTGTTGAATGAATACAGTAAGAAAAAATAGAATCTTTGAGTCTGTATTCCACTTTAGGCAATGCTGAGCACTTATTTCACCAAACCATATTACAAGGTGGGAAAGAAAACACAAAAATGAGGGTAAAGTTTCTCCCCTGATTTTGCATTGCTGTGTAAGACTGAAAATGTTTGAAATACAGAGCCCTTCTCCACATTGAGTGAACCTCTGCTCAGATTATTCTGTTCTTCCTTATTCTTTCAGTCACTTAAAAGTGTTTGGTTTTAATTACCTTCTTTTTCAAAAGCAATTCTGCATCTGAGCATATTGTCTGTAGATAGTACTATGCATAGTACTATGCCGCTGTTCTGGAGAAGGCAATGGCACCCCCCTTCAGTACTCTTGCCTGGAAAATCCCATGGACAGAGGAGCCTGGTAGGCTGCAGTCCATGGGGTCACGAAGAGTCGGACACGACTGAACGACTTCACTTTCACTTTCATGCATTGGAGAAGGAAATGGCAACCCACTCCACTGTTCTTGCCTGGAGAATCCCAGGGATAGGGAGAGCCTGGTGGGCTTCCGTCTATCGGGTCGCACAGATTCGGACATGACTGAAGCAACTTAGCAGATGCTGCTGTTCATTTGATTAACTCAGTTCTATTCTCTGATTAACTTATTCAAATGGATGGATAATTAAATTTCTTTGGGCAGTAAGGTCATTTCGGTAAACAAGGGGAGCACAACAGCAACCTGAAATTAATGTATTTTTTATTACTTTCAATGAACAGTTCTAAATATGAAAATGTAAAATTAAATGGTATACCTAGGTAAAATAATTATTTTTAAACTTAGTTCCATTCCTGCCAATTATAAAAACATTAAAATATTAAAATCTTAATCATAATTAAATGACAACCACTTTTCCTGTATTTAATGTTAACCCTCAAATTTATCTTTTTTACTTACATGAAAAAGTCTTGAAGTCTGAAAATTAGACTATTCTTTTATTAAAGTTAAACTTTTGAATTGGTGGCCCCCAAGAAGTGCTGTTCCTGGGCACCTTCCTGTAGTGAGACACCCTAAGTGGAAAAGAAAGTAGCAAAATGCAGATTTCCCAGGACATTTCCTTAGCACGGAGCCAGGCTTTCAGACTGGCTACTTAACCATTTATCTTTGAGCTCTATCTCTTACTATACTTCTGTAATCTGTCCATAGAGAGAGACACGTATAAGTAGGGGTAGTTTGTCTATTTTTCACCCATTAAATACATTTGTGCAAGTTAATATTGCTTTGCTGATGCTATTTGCTTATTTGATGTTAAACAATGCGATTGTAAATAAAGAATTCTGTTGTTATTGCATCATTTAATAAATTTTAATGCCTTTGGGTTTAAAAAATAAATAAAAAATAAAGTTAAACTTTTATTAAAGTTAACCTTTAATAACCCATTGCCTCTTTTTAAAATCTGAAATATTTAGAATCAACTTTTTACAAATATATGTATAGAAATGAAGCTAGTTGATTTCTATCAGATTCCCTACACCATTCCAGGTGAAAAATACTTTGTCACTAGAAACAATCCATATCTAAGTCAAAACTCACTATCATATATGAAAAGTGCTTGAATTCAGTTACAGAAGATGTTTCTGTTACTCAGAGTAAATGAACAGAGTTAGTATACCAATTGCTAAGTACCAATTGATACCAGTTGATAAGTTGGCACATATATCTTATCTGAACAAGTTTTGAAAATATCCTAAAACAACTTTAGAGAACATTGTATACTTTAACTGAAATCATCTGGAAGCATAGGTCATCATAACAGTATCACATAAAGGGAAAAGCATAATGAAAATGTGATTTTGAGTGTTCTGGTTTCAAAACCATGCCTTCCTCAGCTACCTGTTGTAAGCTCAGCAAATGTTCTGTAAAGTTCACTGTGAGAACCTGGTGGAGCTCATGAAGGTAGGTCCCTCAAAGTCGTGGGAGGCTCCCAGTGACTGGGTACCCTTGTCGTTTTTAACTCCAAATCTCCCATGCTGGCCAGCAGCATTTGTCTATTCCCATTCTGGCTTTCCTTACCCTAGTGCTACCCTAGCGCTAGGAGGAATAGACTCTCAAAATGAACATTGGAGAAAATTCCCCTTGTACTTCTAGCAGAATATCAAAGACTATTTTGAAATACACTAGAACACTCTAGTCTCCTTAGCAATACCTGCCCTCAAAAGTTAATTTACCAGAGCTTAACCTTCTTGGGTAGTATCAAAGTCTAACTGATCTGGGGAAAGGAAATTACCCAACCCCAGCCCACTGTATCCGTGCTGTCCCACTTAAGGAGTGTTGACTTAATAAAAGATGCAACATGAGAGTTGCAAGTTAAGTTTTATTTGGGGGAAGAATGAGGACTGCAGCCCAGGAGACTGCACCTCAGATAGCTCTGAGAAACTACTCCAAATAAGTCGAGGGGAAAGTCAGTATATATGAGAATTTGGTGAAGAGGAAATATATGCAATCAAGCACATATTTTTCCATGTTTCTGGTTGTCTTGTTAAGCTTTTGCTAGTCACAAGGAACTGTCATCATCATGAAATATTTTAGTATTCTTCTAGATATGGGGAGGTATAAGAATTGGGCTCATAAAATCAGCTCCCGAAATTATCTAACTTATCTGAAGATCTGTCCTGTCAGTTCTCCCACCTCCTCTGAGCACAGAGTGCCTCACTTCTGCTCTCCACTCTGAACTCATTTCAGAAAGTGTTGAAAATCAGCAGCTGCATCAGTGCATGATTTATTTAATCCTTGTAGAGGTAGGTTGCAAGTGCCAATTTGTAGTTGACAAGAGAGAAGGAAAAAAATACTTATGGCTCAGAGTACAGAAGCAGAGTCTTAATAAAAGACTGATATTTAATCACATTTATATATATATGAAATAAATGATCTAGAGGATGGAAAGAGGAATTAGGATTATTTATCATTGAAAGATATTCTCACTACTCATGAATTAGTATCCTGTAATTTGAATTGCATTAGTTATAAGTATATATAGCAAACTCAAGGGCAACCACTAAAAAAAGTGTCTTTTTCTTTTCTTTTTAAATGACTGATATACTAAGAAATAAATAATGGAATCATAAAATACTTAAAGCCACAAAAGGAAGAAAGAATAATGTCAAATACAAAGAATAGTCAAGTAGTTAGAATAGGAAAAAAAGAGTCCAAGATAGTGGTGGCTAAATGACAAAGAAAAGAAAAAGCCCATGAAAATAGAACAAAACAAGGTCCAAGAACCAGAGTGAGAACCTCGAGTGAAACAAACAGCCTTCCTGGCTAGCCAAATATACAGAGGCAAACTCAGGGGGAGGAGACAAAAAATATAAAAAGAGGAGCCAAAAATTGAGCCTCTCTCTTCTCTTTGCTTCTTTTGAGTTGGCCAACCCTCATGCCTTAAGGGTGTATTTTCCTTTGCTTGCCAAATAAAACTGAGCTGTAACTGAGCTGGAACATTGGTCCAACGTTTAAACTGAGCTGTAACCAAGCCATAACACTGGTCTGCCATTGAAGCTAAGCTGTAACAAAGCTTTAACACTGGTCCAGCACTTCAATTTTTGCTGCAGCGAGACAGAACCGAGGAAATTACACACTTCTCCAACATCTCTGGAGTCATTTATCAGTTTTAACCCAGCTGAAACAATCTTGGCTTGGTCCCCGTGAGGTAGACGCCAAACACATTAGAGGCTCAACTTGGTGAAAGGACCCACAGTGGAAGCATGAAGAAAACCCAGTGTAGTGGAAGTGACAAGAAGCCCAGTGTGCTGAAAACTGGGACAGCTAAAAAAAAAAACTTGGCAGAAAGCACTTGCAGCTCAGTCTCAGATTCCATAAGACCTCCGGTTAAGGTAGGAGGTCCTCGCCCCTATGGCTGGAAGGACATATGGCTAAAAACTTAATTCCTTTACAGTCTCTCATGTCTTGTTTCCTCGAACCCCCAGAGAACAGGTGAGCAGCAGCGGATGCAACAGAGGGACTCTGGCAGGAGCTACTCCCCAATGTGTCCCAAAGGTTCTCCTATCTGCTGTGCCTTAGAAGCTATTGCCCAAGTGGGTGACAGTTCTTCTGTCTTTAATCTTATTTGTGCCAAGGATCAGGCCAATGAAAACTGTGAGCACAGGTCAGGTATTTAGCAGATTTTCCAGCAGGTTATGAAGGGGATTCCTTGGCATGTTTTTCCCACTCTTTTTTCTTCTGTCCTTCAGCTCCTCTCTCGACCTAAGCCACTGCTTATAATGTATTGGGAAGGTCATCATCTTTCCATTTCTCAAAGCTGTGTTTGAAACTATACAAGATTGGGACTCAAACTTACATGGCAGGTACTCTGTGCTATGCTTAGTCACTCAGTTGTATTTGACTGGGACTTGAGCCTGGTCAAAACCCAGAGTCCCAGGTCTTAGGAATTAATGAAGCTCAAGCTCCTGATGTCTCATTGCAAAAAAATTCAGTGAGAGACATAGATATAGGTAAGAGGTGGATTATAGAGAGAAGGCAAGTCCAAGGAGCAGTGGCTGTACAGGCACAGGAGGGCCAAGAGGAGCTACTCCATGTTCAAGGTCAGGAGGGGCAGCTGTGAGGAGATAGCTTTCATCTAAGGTAAGGAGCAGTGGTTGTGCTTTGCTGGAGCAGCTGTGAAGAGATAGCCCAAGTCCGATGTAGGTGTTGCGAGAGGACATCAGAGGGCAGACACACTGAAACCATAACCACAGAAAACTAGTCAATATGATCACATGGACCACAGCCTTGTCTAACTCAGTGAAACTAAGCCATGCTGTGTGGGGCAACCCAAGATGGGTAGGTCATGGAGGAAAGGCCTGACAGAATGTGGTCTGCTGGAGAAGGGAATGGCAAACCACTTCAGTATTCTTGCCTTGAGAACCCCATGAACAGTATGAAAGGGCAAAATGATAGGATACTGAAAGAGGAACTCCCTGGGTTGATAGGTGCCCAAATGCTACTGGAGGTCAGTGGAGAAATAACTCCAGAGAGAATGAAGGGATGGAGCCAAAGCAAAAACAATTCCCAGTTGTGGATGTGACTGGTGATAGAAGCAAGGTCCAATGCTGTAAAGAGCAATATTGCATAGGAGCCTGGAATGTTAGGTCCATGAATCAAGGAAGTGGTCAAACAAGATATGGCAAGAGTGAACATCAACATTCGAAGAATCAGTTAACAAAAATGGTCTGGAATGGGTGAATTTAACTCAGATGTCCATTACATCTACTACTGTGGGCAAGAATCCCTTAGAAAAAAATGGAGTAGCCATCATAGTCAACAAAAGAGTCTGAAATGCAGTACTTGGATACAATCTCAAACATGACAGAATGATCTCTGTTCGTTTCCAAGACAAACCATTCAATATCACAGTAATCCAAGCCTATGTCCCAACCAGTTATGCTGAAGAAGCTGAAGTTGAATGATTCTATGAAGACCTACAAGACCTTTTAGAACTACACCCAAAAAAGATATCCTTTTCATTATAGGGGAATGGGGTGCAAAAGTAGGAAGTCAAGAGACACCTGGAGTAACAGGCAAATTTGGCCTTGGAATACAGAATGAAGCAGGTAAAAGACTTATAGAGTTTTGCCAAAAGAAAACACTGGTCATAGCAAACACCCTCTNGAGTACTGAAGAATCCTTGCATCCCTGGAATAAAGCCCACTTGTCATGGTGTATGATCTTTTTAATGTGTTGTTGGATTCTGATTGCTAGAATTTTGTTAAGGAGTTTTGTTTTTTTTTTTTCTGTATTAGTTCCTAACTCAGCTATCTGGTAATGACCAATCCTCTTCTTGAATGTGAAAATGAGGTGTTAAAATGCTTATTGTAGTGTTACTGTGTTTTATGTATTTGTTTACTTGTGGATTTGTTCTGGAATAGAATTATTAGACAGTTCTATTGAGATCTCTTTCTCATATTCCCTGCCCTGGGAGAATAAAATAAGGGAATTTGAATCTTGAGCTTAATTTCAAAATCTACATGGTATTTATAATAGACTTATATTCTAAGGTTTTTTGTTTGTATAATTGAGAAAATGAGAACTTGAATCTCTTGTACTTCACAGGGGCTTGGGAGAGTCACTTGTTCCTGAACGTTTATGTCTTTTAGTAATAATCCTGTCATATACCCTTATGGCTTTCTTTACCTTATTAGAACTTATCTTCTAGTGACCATTTCCAGATTATTATTACAATTGCAGTTTCATTTTTTTCTTCTTAGCATTTTTCAGTTTCTAAGCATACTATGTGCCTGTTGTGTTTTGGTCCTCTAATTAGAATAGAAGCTTTATAAATACAAGAATTTTTGTTTCTTTTCCACATTGTTGCAACCTAAACCTTTTGTGGATATATAAATATTCATGGAGTATGTGAATAATAATAGAAAATATCAATAATAGTGGCTAACTTTACTGAGAAATTCATATTAGGGACTCTTCTAAACCTTTATATTTTAGTGTAATGTAATCAAAATTAAATTGACTCTGTTAAACAAAGTGAAAATTTTCTGCTTCATATAGACAAAACATTAATGCATTTAAAAATATTCAAAAACTTATAAAAATTCAAAATATCTATAGATTTCTAGATGAAATCATCTACTTCAAATATACTAATATATTTTGAATCAATATTATTT
>SJYA01000870.1:127463-177506 GCA_006410615.1 Neotragus moschatus
TCAATGTTAAATATTTTCTTAAACTTCTATTTTAATGATTCTTTATAGCTATATTTGCTAACATTATATTTCCTATTCTTACATATTTTGTAGTTATCAAACTAATTACTGCATGTGAAATGCATAATGAAGTTTTATATACTGATATTTTAAAACTGTGAATAATAATTTTATATATAACTTATCAGGATATCTTTCTTTCTATAGTATGCTAAGGTTATTTAGTGTTACTCACGTAAAAATTAAATTTTTGTGTTCAATTTACTCAAAAAGTAAATAAACTAGGATAGGGAATTAATTTATTTTTTCTGCCTTTAGTAACTGAACTTTATAATTTCTTTTTTTTTTTGTAGAAAAATCAGGTGTAGTAGGCTTTACAGTTTTAAAAATGTCTGTGTCTTAATCTTTTCATTTTCTCCACAAGTTTTCATCTCTCTCTCCTTTACTTTGCATTTCACTTTTTCTGAGATTGCCCATGTGGACCAAATAAAGAAATACCAGATTGTTCTTCATGTCAGAGATGGAAAAATGGCAAAGAGTGTCTTGGGAACCCATGCCTCTAGCTGAGAGACTTCAATATGCCACATAAACTACTCAAAATAAATATGCTTTGTTCTACCATCTCCAGTCTTTAGTTCATCTTTCGTATTGAGACTCAGGCACTGATATTAGTATCCTGGGTATTTCAAACACTTTTCTCCTGTAGCACCAAAGTGTGTAGCAAGATTTGTGAAGTTTACTTGCTTTAGCAGTGTTTCAGAAAAGCACTTCTCCAGAATTTTATCTCAGAAACTTCGAGATATGTATTTATTATATAGTTTATGTAAAAGAAAGCAAACAAAACTATGTGTCTTTGTTATTTTATTCTTCATTCTAGGTTATAAAATTGCATTCTCTTTCAGGATCCCTTGGTGTAGATAGTTGTTATTGTTTAGTCACTAAGTCGTGTGCAACTCTTTGCAATCCCATGGACTGCAGAATGCCAGGCTTCCGTGTACTTCACAATCTCCTGAAGTTTGCTCAAACTCATGTCCATTGAGTCAATGATGCNATAAAATTGCATTCTCTTTCAGGATCCCTTGGTGTAGATAGTTGTTATTGTTTAGTCACTAAGTCGTGTGCAACTCTTTGCAATCCCATGGACTGCAGAATGCCAGGCTTCCGTGTACTTCACAATCTCCTGAAGTTTGCTCAAACTCATGTCCATTGAGTCAATGATGCCATCCAACCATCTCATCCTCTCTTGTCCCCTTCTCCTCCTCTGTTCACTCTTTCCCAAGATCAGGATCTTTTCCAGTGAATTGGCTCTTTGCATCAAGTAGCCAAAGTATTGGAGCATCAGCTTCAATTGATCATTCTGGTTGATTTCCTTTAAGATTGACTGGTTTGATCTCCTTGCTGTCCAAGGGACTCTCAAGAATCTTCTCTAGCACCACAATTCAAAAACATCAATTCTTCGGTGCTCAGTCTTCTTTATGGTCCAACTCTCTCAATTATACATGACTACTGGAAAAACCATAGCTTTGACTCTATGGATCTTTGTCAGTGAATTGATTTCTTTGCTTTTTAACACACTGCCTAAGTTTATCATATCTTTAGTGTAGATAAATATGGATAAAGATACAATTTTGATATACTTTGAATTTGAGCTTGTGGCTCTCTGGTTACCCACTCTTAAGATTGTGATCACAAGAAAAGCAAAAATGTCATGCAAATAAATATCATTCATTATACCAAATACAATAGCAGGTTAATAGATTTAATGTATATTAAATGTATTATTACAGTATTTGTCATCAAAGTATATGCCTCATTATTACTATTAGAAAAAAATGGCTGCAATAGAAGCTTGTAGCTACTCTTCATTGATTCATCAGTTTCATGTATAGATTAGAAAATCAAATAAAATATATTTTAGCAATAAAATATATGAAAAGTATTCTGATATGAAAAATGTTTTTGTTTACTTCCCTATTCAAAATACTGCACAAGGGTGAATAGTATAGCTGTTGATATTGGACTGAAGATTTGAATGTATAAAAGTACTACAGTTAGTTTTCTAGAGGATAATATTACTTCTGTGCATTACCCTATGTATTTCTGTGCATCACTATTTGACTTGGAGCAATTGACTTAATATAACAAATAATGTTATCTGGTCATTTCCTCGACTTTATAATCAACACCATCAAAGTTAGATCTCCTGAATTTAATGTTTCAGAACTTAATAGGATATATTCTTGATCTTTATAACTTCACATTTAAAATTTAACTAAGCTACCATATTTGAGAATTTAAAGAACTTTTCCAATTTTATACATTTTCCTGTGAAATAGTTATTAGAGACTATATGTATGCAAGTATACTATATCTGTTTATTCATGGCATTTTAGATTTTTTGCTGTTTTTATTTATATAGGTAGTGATTTAATAAAACCTCATACATTAGGTCAATATGCAAGTTGCCATGAAACTGTCAAAACATTACAAATGTAGATTTATATGAGCCTAAAGGCATAACTTCAGAGAAGGCAATGGCACCCCACTCTAGTACTCTTGCCTGGAAAACCCATGGATGGAGGAGCCTGGTGGGCTGCCATCCATGGTGTCACACAGAGTCGGACACAACTGAAGTGACTTAGCAGCAGCAGCAGAGGCATAACTTAAGATAGGTGTAGGAAATAAGTGAAATATTTACTTCCTCAATAGTTCAAAAAATACAAAAGGGGAAATGAACACCTGCCTAAAACAACTTGTGTCCAAATCATAAAACTATATAAATAGCATTGTGTCCGGAGAAGGCAACGGCACCCCACTCCAGTACTCTTGCCTGGAGAATACAATGGACAGAGGAGCCTGGTGGGCTGCAGTCCATGGGGTTGCTAAGAGTCGGACACGACTGAATGACTTCAATTTCACTTTCACTTTTCACTTTCATGCATTGGAAAAGGAAATGGCAACCCACTCCAGTATTCTTGCCTGGAGAATCCCAGGGATGGGGGAGCCTGGTGGGCTACTGTCTATGGGGTCTCACAGAATCGGACACGACTGAAGCAACTTAGCAGCAGCAGCAGCAGCAACAGCATTGTGTCCTCTCCCTTCTGAGGTTCTATGAAGACTGTCATAGTGGAGTTCTGTGGGTTCTGTACATTTAGATTTATTTAGTCAACATACGATTCCAGTACATGTTTTGTGGACACAGCAAACCTGCAGATTCCTGTAAGATCCAGTCATGGCCTTCTTCTCACCACTCCAGACTCAAGACCCTTGACTTGAACCAAACAATTTCTCTGGGCTGACCTAACCTATTTTGATAATTCTAAATAAAGATCATTTAGAATTACAGTGGCTATTTGGGGGGTACTTTTGATAGGAAACCTACTCATTTAGAAAATAATTTGAGTAATAAAGGAGATATACATATGTATTTTAAAAACCATATATTTTATTAGAATATTTCAAAATTTTAGATTCCAAAATCACTTCCTTAAGATTGTTTACCAAGTCCCATGAAGATGCAAAACATCTGAAACTATACTACTTTAGCATACTCCAACTTGAGTCCAACATACAACTTGAGTCTAATGGCTTTAACCTCACTATTTTCCTATTCTGCACTATTCCATTACCCTCTGCCTTCTTTCTTTCTTAATAGAAAGAAGTGATAAGCTTAATTTCTCTTTCAGTTAGAAAGCCTAAAGTTCACTTGCTTCTTCACATTAAAGTTTTTGAAGAAGACACACTTTAATTTTAAACTCTAGTCTCATTATGAACCAAAAGATATTGTCTAAAAATTTTCAAACTTAAGAAGGACAATTCAGAGGACTTTAGAATAATAGTAGGCAAACTAGAGGTCACCTGTCTATATTATTTCTTATGTTATGAAAGGCAAGTTATGGAAGGATAAAGCAATGTAGGAAGACCCTGAGAAAGAGCTAATTTCATGAAAACCCAGAAATGTTTAGAAAAGCCATGCTCTTTGACAAACTATTTGGGAGATTATTTATAAAGCCTTTCCTGCCAAAATGGATTTTTCTGATCCTAAGAGGAGGGAAAATGATGAACGCATGGAGTTTTCAGCAATAGGTAAAACATTATACATTACATAGCAAAAGATCCTAAAGGAAGTTCAGTGTTTCCTCACTTTTATGAATGACCTTAGCTATAAATAGAAGCTTTGAAATGAAAGTAAGAAATAGAATGGAAAGTAGTCCCATTGCTGAATCACCAACTCATTAGTGTACATTTTGAAAATGCCCTAGAACAAAATGTTAAGACCCAGAGTAAACTGATGGTCTCAAAGTTGAGCTTCCCTGATAGCTCAATTGGTAAAAAATGGCAGATGTATGGCAAAACCAATACAGTATTGTAAAGTAAAATAAAGTAAAAAAAAAAAAAAAAACCTGCCTGCAATGCAGGAGAACCTGGTTCAATTTCTGGGTTGGGAAGATCCCCTGGAGAAGGGATAGGCTACCCACACCAGTATTCTGGCCTGGAGAATTCCATGGACTGTAAGTCCATGAGGTCAAAAAGAGTTGGACACTACTGAGTGACTTTCACTTTCACTTTTTCACAGTTGAAGACTATTCTGGAGACACCTGATAGTAAAAAGATCCTTGTAGATATTTTAAGCAGAAGGGATACTGTAGAATCAATTGTGGTGTACTAGCTAAGAAAACTGAAGGAAGTAAAATTGATGTTCAAAGACAATTCTCTAAGGAATAAGTACCCAATTTCTCACTTGATAGTTACAAGGACTTTTAACAAATAGAAGAAATATTTTTCAAAAATGTTTTAAAAATATACCTGTAAGTCTGTTTCTTATCCTACAACCTTTTACTTTCATTTATACGCTGTATCCACTAATTGTCAAACGTTCCTCTAAGATAATAAGCGTTATTATAGCATCCAAATGTAAAAAATGCTCTTCCCTGTTGTAACTCAGCCCTCACTAAATAAGGAAGAATCTACTGTCTTTATTGGCTGAAATCCTAGTAGAGAAAGAAGCCATCATAATGGTTCTTAAAATTCTTCTATGTTGTCGTGTTCAGTAGCTAAATCGTATCTGACTTTTTGTGACCATATGGACTGTAGCACACCAGGCTTTCCCATCCTTCATTATCTCCCAAAGTTTGCTAACACTCCTGTCCATTGAGTTAGTGGTGCCATCCCACCATATCATCCTTTGTTCTCCTCTCCTCCTGCCTTCAGTCTTTCCCAGCATCAGTTTCTTTTCCAATAAGTCAGCTCTTCACATCAAGTGGTCAAAGTATTGGAGCTTCAGCATCAGTCCTTCCAATGAACATTCAGGGTTGATTTCCTTTAGGATGTACTGATTTGATCTCCTTGCTGCCTAACCAACTCTCAGGAGTCTTCTCTAGCACCACAGTTCTATCCTTTTATTCAAAAGCAAACAATAGCGAGTATAGAGACATATGCAGGACTTGAGGGTCATGATGTGAATTTTTTGAGACTGCTGTTACTGTCAGAAATCTGCCGTAGCCCACTCCTACCAATGAAGAGTTCAAAGAAAACATCTTAATTAAGCCATAACTCTAAAATACACTTTATTTCAAAGTCATTTTTTTCACTGATAATTTTTATATCAATATGAAGAAGCTATTAGGAACTTTCAACACAGAACTGGTAAAAGAAAAAAGAATAATATGTGCCTATGTAACAGGAGATATTTTGCTGATTTTATTTTTATTGAAATATAATTTATTTATAATGTGTTAATGTCTGCTGTACAGCAAAGTGATTGTTATACATATGTATACATTCTTATTTTATGTTCTTTTCTGTTATAGTTTATCCCTGGATATTGAATATTGTTTCATGTGTTATACAGTACGACCTTGTTGTTTATGCACTTTGTGTATAATAGTTTGCACCTGCTAATCCCAAACTCCTAATCAATTCCTCCCCCAGCACATCTCCACCTTGGCAACCACACGTCTCTTTTCTATGTCTGTGAGTCTGTTTCTGCCTCGTATATAAGTTCATTTGTGTCCTACTTTAGATTTTACCATATAAGTGCTATTATATGGTATTTATCTTTCTGACTTAATTCACTTAGTATGATAATTTGTAGGTCCATTTATATTACTGCAAATGGCACTATATCATTCTTTTTTATGGCCGAGTATTATTTTATTGTGAGCTTCCCAGTTGGCACTAGTGGTAAACAAATTGCCTGCCAGTGCAGGAGGCATTTGAGATACAGGGATCAATTCCTGGGTCAGGAAGATCCCCTAGAGGAGGGCATGGCAACCCACTACAGTATTCTTGCATGGAAAATCCCATGGACAGTGGAGCCTGGTGGGCTACAGTCCATAGGGTCGCAAAGAGTTGTACACAATTGAAGTGACTTAACACACACAGTATTCTGTTGTGTGTATGTGCCATGTCTTCTTTATCCATTCATCTGTCAATGAACATTTAGGTTGTTTCCATGTCTTGGCTATTGTGAATAGTGCAGCTATGAAATTCTTGTTTGGATGAGTTCTTCCTAAACTTCTTTAAGAGTCTGCATCTGAAATTTTAAAATAGTTAACTATGATTGAATTGGATATATCACTTACTATCTTCAGTATTTTTGCAGCTTAATTTCACAATTTTTGTGTAGCTTAATGGACTCTGAGAAGTCGCCACACAAAATGGGACAGAAAGTACTTGGAATTCTCACAGATACAATATTGTCATAAGTATTTTTGAGAGTCTAAAGTTATATACAAACTATATAAGCAATGAAGGAATAAAAAGTATTGACTGAGCTTGTGTATTTGCCAGTAAGAAAGTGACATTGCTCAAACTTGGGCCATAGTTGACGTCACTGATAGGGAACACAAATAAAGTCCCTAATATTCTATTCCCAGAGAAATACCTGCTACTTCATTGGAAAATTTGTGTCTCTAAGAACAGTGCAGACTGCAGAGTATAAATACATTTTTTAATCCTTAATGCATAGCCAGTCTCAGAAGATAAGAGAAATGGTGAGAGAATGATAGCTTTGATGTGTTAAATCAGTTTCATTACCAGTATCATCAGGTTTGACACATGGTTCTTACTGGTGGATGGTTATGTAACCTTGGGGTAAGGTACAAACTTTACTGTGTGCCAAGTTTTTTGCCCATTCCACATATATCATCTCATTTACTCAGTTCACAACTTCCATTTCACATGCAGGAAGCAGAGGCATACATACATATATATATATGCTGCTGCTAAGTCACTTCAGTCGTGTCCGACATTGTGCGACCCCATAGACGGCAGCCCACCAGGCTCTGCTGTCCCTGGGATTCTCCAGACAAGAACACTGGAGTGGGCTGCCATTTCCTTCTCCAATGCATGNTAAGTTGCATAGATATTTACAATTGTTATGTCTTCCTCTTCAATTGATCCTGTGATCAATGTAGTGTCCTTTCTTATCTTTTATAATATTCTTTATTATAAGGTTTATTTTGTCTGATATGAGGATTGCTATTCCAGCTTTCTTTTGCTTTCCATTTGCATAGACTACATTCTTACATCCTGTCACTTTCGGTCTTTATTGTCTTTATGTCTGAAGAGAGTTTCTTGGAGATGGCATATCTATGGGTCTTGTTTTTGTATCCATTCAGCTAGTCTGTGTCTTTAGGTTGGAGGATTAATTGTTTACAGTTAAATTAATTATTGATATATATGTTCCTATTGCCATTTTCTTAACTGCTTGGGGTTTGATTTTTGAGATCGTTTTCTTCTCTTGTATTTCTTGCCTACATAAGTCCCTCTAACTTTTGTTTTAAAGCTAGTTGGATGGTACTGAATTATCTTAACTTTTGCTTCTCTGAAAAGCTTTTCATTTCTCCATCAATTTTGAATGAGGTCCTTGTTGGGTACAGTATTCTTCGTTGTAGATTTTTCCCTTTCAGTACTTTAAATATATCCTGCCATTCCCTTCTGGCCTGTAGAGTTTCTGCTGAAAGATCAGCTTGTTAAGGGTATGGTGTTTCCTTGTATGTTAATCGTTGCTTTTCCCTTGTTGCTTTTAATATTCTTTCTTTGTGTTTAATCTTTGTAAGTTTTATTAGTATGTGTCTTGCCATATTTCTCCTTGGGTTTATCCTTTATGGGACTCTTTGTGCCTCTTGGACTTGATTGACTATTTCCTTTTCCTTGGTGGGGAAAATTTCAACTATAATCTCTTCTAAAATTTTTTTCATACCCTTTATTTTTCTCTTCTTCTTCTGGAACTCCTATACTCCGAATGTTGGTACATTTGATACATGTTTGACATTGTCCCAGAAGTCTCTGAAACTATCCTCAGTTCTTTTCATTCTTTTCACTTTATTCTGTTCTTCAGAAGTTTTTCCACCATTTTGTCTTCCAGCTCACTGATTTGTTCTTCTGCTTTAGATATTCTACTATTGTTTCTTTCCAGAGTATTTTTAATTTCAGTAATTGTGCTGTTTGTCTCTGCATGCTTATTCTTTAATTCTTCTAGGCCTTTGTTAATTGATTTTTGGATTTTATCCATTTTATTTTCAAGGTTTTTGGTAATTATTACTATCATTATTCTGAATTCTGTTTCAGGAAGTTTGCCTATTTCTTCTTCATTTGTTTGGACTTTGGTGTTTCTAGTTTGTTCTTTCATTTGTGTAGTATTTCTCAACCTTTTCATTATTATTTTTTTAGCTTTTTATGTTTTAGGTCTCCTTTTTCAGGTCTCAAGGTTAAATTCTTTCTTCCTTTTCATTTCTAACCCTCCTATGGTTGTTCCAGTGGTTTGTGTAAGTTTTGTATAGAGTGATATTTGTGCTGAGTTTTTTGTTTATTTTTTCTCTGATGGGCAAAGCTGAGTGAGGTGACAATCCTGTCTGCTGATGATTGGGTTTGTATTTTTGTTTTGTTTGTTGTTTAGATGAGGCATCCTGCACAGGGTCCTACTGGTGGTTGGGTGATGCTGGATCTGATATTCAAGTGGCTTCCTTTGTGTGAGTTCTCACTATTTGATACTCCCTAGGGTTAGTTCTTTGGTAGTCTAGGGTTTTGGAGTCAGTGCTTCCACTCCAAAGACTCAGGGCTTTATCTCTCTCTTTTGGTCAAAAGGGTGCATCATCTTGGAATGATTTTGTGTAATCATTGAGTCTTTTCTTTGTAATTTTCTTCAATTCATGGAGATAAACCTTTTCTTCTTTTTCTTTGTGCTTGGTCCAGCTTCTCTCGCTCACGGGTGCCCTGGGCAGAAACCATGGCCTGGCCCTCCAAACCTGAGTTCCTAGTGCCTAATGGCTGCACAGAGGCCTCAGTTTGTTGCTGTGTGCAGAGGTCTGAGCAGGATGCCCTAAGACTTTCTTTTTTTGAGGTCAGTTTTAGGTTCACAGCAGAATTAAGGAAGTATGCTTGTGTGTCCATCCCCACATTTGCATAGCATTCTTCATTATCAATGTTCCCCATCACAATGGAACGTCTAACAGTTTGTTAGAACTATTGAACCTACACTGATACTGTAATCACCCCAAATCTGTGTTTTCTTGTGTTTACTCTTGGTATTGCACATTCTAGGGGTTTAGACATATGTATAGTATGAACTGTGTCCACCACCATCAGTTCATACAGGCAAGTTTTACTGCCCTAAAAATGCTCTGTCCTCCCATTAAGAGCCCTCACAGACCCTGGAAATCACTGATTTTTTTTTCCTACCTCTGTAGTTTTGCCTTTCCTAGAGTGTAATCTTGACTAACAGTTCTTTAATCTGAGATGTCCTTTGGAAATAGTCCCCCCACCCAGTTTGTGTCATGTCTTCTGACTCTCTTGTCATTGACTTCTGATGCACAGAAGTTTTTTTTATTTTTATTTTTTTTCAATTAATTCCAACTTACCAATTATTTCTTTTATGAACTGTGCCTTTGTTGTTTCTAAAATGCCATTGCTATTCCTAGATTTTCTAACTTTTAGGAATTTTATGGTTTTGACTTTTGTATTGAGGACTGTGATTTATGTTGAGCTAATTTTTTGAAGGGAGTAAGGTCAGTGTCTACTTTCATTTTTTGATATGTGTATGTTGTCTGGTTTTTCCAGCAACATTCATTGGAAGACTCTCTTGCTCCATTGTCTTGCCTTTGATCATTCATCAAAGATCAATTGATTAAATTCATGGCAGTCTATTTCTGAGCTCTCTATTCTGTCCATTGTTCTTTATTTTTATCTTTTTATTTTTTTAATTATGAAATATAACACAGTTACAGGAGACTTGTAAAATACAGAGCAAATTACATATAGTTCCACTGTATATTACAGTTGTTTCTTTTAAGCAGATAAATTAATATTTTTCCCAAAGAATCCTCCTGCTGATGCAAGAGACCCAGGTTCGATCTCTGGGTTGGAAAGACTCCCCAGAGAAGGAAATGGCAACCTATTTCAGTATTTTTGCCTGAGAAATCCTATGGACAGAGGAAACTGAAAGGCTACAGTCCATGGGATGGCCAAGAGTCAGACATGACTGAGTGACTAAACAATAAACATATTTTGTTTGTTTTAGGTAGATAAATTTACATTTTTAGTTGGAGTTTCAATACCAAACTCTCAGAAATTAATTGAACGAATGTACAGAGAAGTAGAAGAATATAATAGGCCTGAAAAGCATTATGAACCAATTTGACATTATTGATTTATACAATTTTCACACAGCAGTAGATTTCAAATTCTTTCAAGTTCCCATAGGCTATAAACTAGGAGACACTGAAACGTATCCA
Source organism: Neotragus moschatus (assembly GCA_006410615.1). Taxonomy (NCBI): domain Eukaryota; kingdom Metazoa; phylum Chordata; class Mammalia; order Artiodactyla; family Bovidae; genus Neotragus; species Neotragus moschatus. The sequence goes on from SJYA01000870.1 coordinate 138,200, forward strand.
GACACATAAGACCAAGTACAGAAATTTCATGATCTACAGGTATTGAAATCTTACAGAATCTGTTCTCTTATTCCTGTGGAATTAGTTCCACTGTTCTATTTAGTCTGTACTTTGACCACACTGTCTTGATTACCATATGTTTGTAATTTTCAAGCCACAGTGTGACTTCCAACCATCTTCTTTCACTTATTTATTGTGATGGTTATTCAGTGTCTTTTTCCTTCCTCATACAGTTTAAAGTCAGTTTGTCAATATCCAGAAAATAACTTTCTGGGATTTCACATGGGATTGAAATGCATTGAATCTACAGGTCAATTTAGGAAGACCAGACATCTTGACAATATTCAGGCTTTCTATCCACAAATATAGAATATCTTATTTATAATTATTTCTTTGATTTTATTCATCAGAGTTTTGTAATTTTCCTCATGTTGACTTTGTATATATATAGTTATATTTATATTCAAGTATTTCAATTTGGGAGGTGGTAGTATAAATAATACTATGCTTTTAATTCCAAATTCCACTTGCTCATTGCTAGCATATAGGAATGCAGCTGACTTTGATGTAATAACCTTTGTATTTTGCAATCTCCCTATAATCACTGATTAGTTCCAGGAGTTTGATTTATGCAAACTTTCTACACAGATAATCAAATCTCCTGTCAACAAGTCAGTTTTATGTCTTTCTTCCCAGCCTATATACTTTTTATTTTATCCCATTTATTTGCTCTACTAATACTTTCACTAAGATACTGGAAAAGGTGTATTGAGAAAGGACATCCTTACCTTGTCTCTTGAGTTTACTAAGAAAACCTCAGATTTTCCAACATTAACTACAATGTTAGGTGTGTAGGTTTTTTCAGTAGATATTCTTCATCAAGTTGAGGGTGTTCTTGTATATTCCTAGTTTATTGAGTTTTTATCATGCATGAGTGCTGGATTTTTGTCATGCTTTTTTCTACATCTGATAATCTAATCATGTGATTTTTCTTCTTCTGGACTGGTTATAAGATGGATTACAATAATTTTCAGATTTTGAACCTGCTTTGCATACCTGGGATAAATCTCATATCATAGTTTATACTTATTTTGTATTTTTTGGATTCAACTTGATAATATTTTGTTGAGGATTTTTGTGTCCATATTCATGAAATATATTGCTTTGTAGTTTTACTTTATTGACATCTTTTTCTAGTTTTGGCATTAGAGTAATGCTGGCCTCATAGAATGAGTTAGGAAGTAATTCCTTTGCCTCTATATCTGAAAGAGATTGCAGAGAATTAGTAAAATTACTTGTCAAATGTTTGGTAGAATTTATTGGTGGATTCAACTCCATCAGGTGTTTTATGTTTTAAAGGGTCATTAATTATTGATTCAATTTTGTTGGTACATATAGGCCTATTAAGATTACCTATTATTTTCCTCTGTGAATTCTGGAAGCATATGTCTTTAAAGAAATGGACCATTTTATCTAGGTTATCCAGTTTGTAGGCATAGAGTTGTTTATAGCATCCCTTTATTAGCCTTTAAATTTCCACAGGATGTAGAGTAATGTTCTGTTTTATTTATGATATTAGTAAGTCTTTTTTTCTAGTAGTGAGCTTGGCTGAGGTTTATTGATTTCTATTGATCATCTTTTCAAAGAGCAGGTGTTTGATTTCAGTGATTTTTTTTTTGTTTTCTCTATTGTTTTCAGTTTCATTGATTTCTTCTCTAATTCTTCTCTCCTTCTACTTATATTGCATATAACTTGCTCTGTTTCTAGTTTTTTGAATGAAAGCTTAGATTACTGTAGATCATTTCTAGCATATGCATTCAGTATTATAAATGGCTCTAAGCATTGCCTTTATTTACTGCATCCCACAAATTTTGATGGGCCACATTTTCATTTTCAATTACTTCAAAATATTTCCTTTCCTTTGACATTTCTTCCTTGGTTTGTGTGTTACTTAGAATTGCATTGCTTAATTTTCATGTATTTTGGGATTCCAGGTTTTTTTGTTATTGATTTTTGGTTTAGTTCCATGTTGGTCTGAAAGTATGTATTGTGTGATTTCTTTGTTCTATGGCCCGGAATGTGATTTATTTGGTGAATAATTGTATGTGAGCTTGAAAAGAATGTGTATTCTTCTGTTGGATGAAGTAGTTTATAGATAATAATTGTATGCAGTTGAATGATGGTATTGTTGAGTTCAGTATGTATTGATTTTCTGCCTGCTGAAAAAATCTATTTTTGGGAGAGAGGTGTTGAAGTATATAACTAATAGTATACTCACCTATTTGTCCATGCAGTTCTATCAGTTTTTGCCTCATGTTGTTAAATGGTCTGTTAGATGTGTGCTCATTAAGGATTGTTATGTCTTGAGGAAGAAATGTCCCCCTTTTTACTTTGTTACATCTTTCATTATTCCTGATTAATTTTCCTTGCTTTGAAGGAAATTAGTACAGCTAGTCCTACTTTCATTTAGGTTAAATGATATATTTTTCTCTCTTTGCTTATTCTTAATCTACATATATTTTATATTTAAAGTAGGTTTCTTGTAGCTCACTTACATTTTTTAGATCCACTCTGACAGTCTTTGTCTATTAGTTGGTATATTCAGATCATTGATACTCAAAGGGATTATTGATAGAGATGGATTAATATATACCATGTTCATCACTATATTCTTCTTGTTGCCATTGTTTTTTGTCTTCAACTTTTTTCTCCTTTTGTGGTTTTAATTGAGAATTTTGTAATTCCATTTTATCTTCTTTCTTAGCATATCACTTATGCTTTTATAAAAAGTTAGTGGTTACCCTCTAACTTTGCAGACTATAACAACAAATTCAAGTTCACTTTCAAATTACAGTTTACTACTTGAAGGGTACTTCAAGTACCTTATACCAACCAGATCAGTCTCATTCCTCTCTCTCATCGCTTTGGTTTCTGCTGTTATTCTTTCACTTTCATAAACATACATAAGCATGTAAAATATATATATATATATATATACACACATACATAATAAAGTACATGTTGCTATTATTTTGAGCAAGCTGATGTTGGATCAACTAAGAATAATAAATTTATTACTTGCACTTCATCTTCAGTGCTCTTCACTTCTTTATATAGATCCAAGTTTCTGAGATATATTTTTTAACATGCTTTATAGGTTTACAAGATAGTGATTCCAAATTTTAAAGGTCATACCCCACTCATCAGTTCAGTTCAGTTCAGTCGCTCAGTCGTGTCTGACTCTTTGTGACCCCATGAATCTCAGCACGCCAGGCCTCCCTGTCCATCACCAACTCCTGGAATTCACTCAGACTCATGTCCATCGAGTCAGTGATGCCATCCAGCCATCTCATCCTCTGTCGTCCCCTTCTCCTCCTGCCTCCAATCCATCCTAGCATCAGAGTCTTTTCCAATGAGTCAGCTCTTCACATGAGGTGGCCAAAGTGCTGGAGTTTCAGCTTCAGCATCATTCCCCCCAAAGAATTCCCAGGGCTGATCTCCTTCAGAATGGACTGGTTGGATCTCCTTGCAGTCCAAGGGACTCTCAGAAGTCTTCTCCAACACCACAGTTCAAAAGCATCAATTCTTCGGTGCTCAGCCTTCTTTACAGTCCAACTCTCACATCCATACATGACCACACGAAAAACTATACCCTTGACTATATGGACCTTTATTGTTACAAATTATTGACTATATTCCCTGTGCTGTATAATGTATCCTTGTAGCTTATTTTATACCTAACAGTGCATTCTCTTTAAAGAGCTGCTTTTCAGATTTCTTGCATGACAGGTCTACTGGGAACAAATTCAGTTTTTGTTGGAAAAGTCTTTTTCTCCCTTTACATTTGAAGGATAAATTCATAGCGTACAGCATTTTAGGTTAGTGATCTTTTTCTGACCATTTAAAGTGGTTCACTTTACTCTCTTATTTCTTGCATGGTTTCTGAAGAGAAGTTGGATGCAGTTCTCATCTTCATTCCTCTATATGCTTATAGAGTATAGAGCAGCTTTTTTATCCTCTGGCTGTTTTCAAGATTTTTTTCTTTATCTTTGATTGTCTATATTTAGAAAATGATAGGCTGCTGTTACTAAGTCACATCAGTCATGTCCGACTGGAGTAGCAACTTCTAAGCTCTTTACGTGCAAAACTAGAACAATCCTGACATATGCTTTCATATTCAGAAAACAGTGAGGTGATGTGGAGGCCTTATGTAACTTCACCAGCTCTTGTCTCAGTTTGCAGGGTCCCATGGTACAGTCAATTTGACAAAAGCTTCATATTTCTTTTATATGCTGCATGATGTTTTTTTAGCTAATATATATAAGGTAAAAAAACTAAAAATATAACCTACTTTTTCTTGATATTGCTGCTCAGTCGCCAAGTTGTGTCTGACTCTTTGTGACACCATGGGCTGGAGTACACCAGGCTTCATTGTCCTTTACCATCACCTGAAATTTGCTCAAATTCATGTCCATTGAGTTGGTGATCCTATCCAACCATCTAACCCTCTGTTACCCACTTCTCCTCCTATTCTCAATCTTTCCCAGCATCAGAGTCTTTTCCAGTGAGTTGGCTCTTTGCATTATGTGGTCAAAGTATTGGAACTTCAGCTTTAGCATCCATCCTTCTGATTAATATTCAAGGTTGATTTCCTTTAGGATTGACTGGTTTGATCTCCTTGCAGTCCAAGGGACTCTCAAGAGTCTTCTCCAACACCACAGTTCAAAAACATCAGTTCTTTGGTGCTCAGCCTTCTTTATAGTCCATCTCTCACATCCATATATGACTACTGGAAAAACNCAAGGTTGATTTCCTTTAGGATTGACTGGTTTGATCTCCTTGCAGTCCAAGGGACTCTCAAGAGTCTTCTCCAACACCACAGTTCAAAAACATCAGTTCTTTGGTGCTCAGCCTTCTTTATAGTCCATCTCTCACATCCATATATGACTACTGGAAAAACAATAGCTTTGACTATGTGGACCTTTGTTGGTACAGTGATGCCTTTACTTTTTAACACAGTGTCTAGGTTTGTCATAGCTTTCCTTCCAAGGAGCAGGCGTCTTTTAATTTCATGATTATAGTCACCATCCTTAGTACTTTTACATGACACTTAAATATTAAATATTTAATAAAAGATCCTTTTTATTTTATTTTATTTTTAATTTTTATTATTTAGTTTGTTTTGCTTTACAATACTGTACTCATTTTGCCATACATTGACATAAATCAGCCATAAGTGTACCTGAGCTCCCAATCCGGNGGGGCAGGAGGAGAAGGGGACGACAGAGGATAAGATGGCTGGATGGCATCACTGACTCGATGGACGTGAGTCTGAGTGAATTCCAGGAGATGGTGATGGACAGGGAGGCCTGGCATGCTGCAATTCATGGGGTCTCAAAGAGCCAAACACGACTGAGAGACTGAACTGAACTGAACTGACCACAAAGTGAAGGTGGCTTGAGAAAAGTACACAAAGAAGCTCAGTATGTTGCTGAGTCAATCTCTCTTCTGTTAACTGTACCATTGGCCAGTGAATCAGGAGACAAGTTGTTGAGACAAGGCATAATCATTTCATTCAGAAAGCTAGGTGACTGACAGGATGGCAGACTAATGTCCTAGAGAACCACCTTACTCCAGTAAAGATAAGTTTTCTTTTATATTGAGAGGGGAGTGGGAGTGGATAGTTGGTGCACACTTTTACCTGTAGGAATCCTTTGTTCTTGCAGCTGTCACAATGTCCCTATAAACCTCCAAGACAAATGTTATTCTCTGTTCTACAATTTATCATCTCTACACTAATGTAGAAGCCCTTATACCCTTAAAGGCCAGAGCCAAAGAATACGCTACCCTGTATATTTCAGGCTATAAGCAACATTTTTTACCAGAAGCTAAAGTAAAAGAAATAGATCTATTGTAGAATCAGATTTGTTTTCCATTTTACAAAACCATTGCTTTCTGTTGAGAAAGTTGCATCTCACATTGGCCTTTAGCTTGCCTGAAGACTTTCTGTAATATACTCATTTTCCTACTACCATAGAGCTCTAGCACATTTTCACCACTCTTCCTACAACTCCGAAGCTCTCTTCGCACTCATTCTAAATAGATGTCATTGCTTCTTATTTCATAAGAAAAAAAATAATAATCAGGAGAAATGTATCTAATTGCATTGTTATAAAGCCTGTAAAGCCTGTGTGTGTATGTGGAAAATTCTGAAAAAGATGGGAATACCAGACCACCTGACCTGCCTCTTGAGAAACCTATATGCAGGTCAGGAAGCAACAGTTAGAACTGGACATGGAACAACAGACTGGTTCCAAATAGGAAAAGGAGTACATCAAGGCTGTATATTGTCACCCTGCTTATATAACTCATATGCAGAGTACCTCATGAGAAACGCTGGGCCTGTTACCTCTATCTAAACACTTGTCATTTCCCTTGTCTTCTGCTATACTGGATTAAATGCCTCTGTTCTATACAATGAACACTTTACTAGCACTTCAGATTCCAATTTCCAAAGTCCCTAATGATCTCCACATCAAATAAACATCTGAATTAACACCCCAGCAGCATAAACACATTGGATCACCTCTTCCTTCTTCTGTGAAAGGATGCCATGCTCTTCTTCTTTTACTGATATTGTTTTTTCCCTTTGTATCTCCTTTTCCAAACAGCTTCTTTACTTTCTAGAATGATCAGGACTCAGCTCTTCATTTTAATCTGTTGTCTATCTAAATTTAATCTGTAACTTTACTCAACCAGTCCCTTGGCTTTAAATAGCAGCAGTAATTTTAATGACATAAATTTACATTTTATACCTGTATACTAGATTCATATCCAGTTGATGAGGTTATATTTCTCTTAGATATATAATTATTTAAAACTCATGAAAGAAGAACATTTTGCTTCGCTTGAATCTGAAAAGAAAAAATCTGAATTGACTCAAGTTCTTGCTCCTGCAAATGAAACATGGGACTATAGTCTCTTGATTTGGGGGAAAGAAATAGTTATCTTGGATTTGGGGCTGGTAGGAATGGTGAATTTGCATTAGCTTCCCTTTACCATAGTCCACAAAAGTCTCAACTTTGTTTTAATCTAATTACGGGTTGGTTATATTTCCTAAAAGGGTCTGTTAGTAAGAACTTGCTGAGGCATCAAGAAGCTTGTGCCTCAGGAAGAACGTGATCCTTCTGGAGAGAATGGAAAGTTTAGCATCCTATATTTGTGACCATGACTTTTAAGGGAGTTCAGTTCAGTCTCTCAGTGGTGTCTGACCACTGAGACTCTCTGTGAACCCATGAACTGCAGCACACCAGGCTTCCCTTTGAGGGAGAGCAGAATTTTATTCTCCTATTTTTTGCTTTCTAAGTACAAATATTCATTTTATATGTAACAGCTGATTCTCTTTATTCTCAGTAGTTAGATTTTACAAAGTCACCAGAAACAGAACACTGAATTAGTAACTGGTAAATCATTAATCTCAGATGAATTAATGATTATATAACCAGAGTCTCACAGGGTTAGGTCCCTGTGAGACTCTGGTTATAATATATTCATCAACCAGTCAATACATAACATTGTTTTGTGTGTTTCTTATTTACTTAACATATATGTAAATTCCTTACTGAAATCATGGCCAAGGACACTTAAGTCATGCCTGAGAGAAACTTACATAACACACACATTTCCTCCATAACACCTGTCAGACTTGCTGTGCTTAGTAAAATTAGATACCAATTCAGCACCAATAAATAGCATAAAAATGTGAAAACATCACACTCGACTACAGAAGGATTCTTATTTACAATGTGAGGGCTGAAACAGGAAGGCAGAGCCCTAGCTTGTGCTTGGGAACTTGTGGGAACTTGGGAACAAAAAAGCAATACTTTTTTGTCACTCTATTCATGAGTATTTCCAAAAATACCAGTGCTTTGAGAATACTGACTTTGATGTTACAAATATTCTTGACTAGGAAAATGCACAAATATAAAATATGTGAATAATGAGTGTCAATTGAATATATGAATTTATGTAGAAAGATACATGTTTTGTTTTGTTTTCATGGTTGACTAGCAATTTAATTTTGGGTCATTTCTATTATGAGTTGAATTTCTCCAAAATTTGTGTTGAAATTCTGACTTCCAGTATCTAAGCATGTGATCTTATTTGGAAATAGGGCCATACAGATATAGTTAAGCTAAGGTCATACTGGAGTAGGGTAGTTCCTAATCCAATATGATTGGTGCCCTGATAGAAAGAAAATTTGGACACAGACACACACACACACATAGAATGCCATGTGAGGATGAGGCAGAAATTGAACCAATGTAGGAAAAGCTAAGAAACACAAGAGACTGGTAGCAAACTCTTGGAAGCTAGGAGAGAGGCAAGGGACACATTCTGTCTCAGAGCCTTAAGTTCTGGTCTTAAAGACAGTGCTTCTAAGAGTTCCAATTGCAAACTACTTTTGATTTAACATTAATATTTATCAAAGGGTTTCCCTGGTGGCTCACATGGTAAAGAATCTGCTTGCAATGTGGGAGACCTGGGTTGGAGACCTGGGTTTGATCCCTGGGTTGGGAAGATCCCCTGGAGAAGGGAACAGCAACCCACTTCAATATTCTTGCCTGTTCAGAGGAGCCTTGTGGGCTACAATCCATGAATTGCAAAGAGATGGACATGACTTCAGTTCAGTCGCTCAGTCGTGTCCGACTCTTTGTGACCCCATGGGCTGCACGGGGGTCACGCCAGGCCTCTCTGTCTATCAGCAACTCCCAGATTATTGATTGTAGACTTTTTTGATGATGGCCATTCTTACTGGTGTGAAGTGATACCTCATTGTAGTTTTGATTTCCATTTTTATAATACAACATCAGGCCTCCTTGCCAATCACCAACACCAAATTCATTTCCATTGTGTTAGTGATGCCATCCAACCATCTCATCCTCTGTCATCCTCTTCTCCTCCCGCCTTCAATCCTTCCCAGCACCAAGATCTTTTCAAATGAGTCAGCTCTTCGCATCAGTTGGCCAAAGTATTGGAGTTTCAGCTTCAACATCAGTCCTTCCAATGAACACTCAGGACTGATATCCTTCAGAATGGACTGGCTGGATCTCCTTCCAGTTCAAGGGTCTCTCAAGAGTCTTCTCTTGAGACATGACTTAATGACTAAATAACATGATTTAGTTACTAAATAACAACAGCAGTGTGTTTATGTGAATCTCAGTCTCCCAATTTATCCCTTCCCCTCTCCCCCCAGGTAACCATAAATTTTCTACGTCTGTGAGTCTGTCTTTTGTAAATAAGTTTTCATTTGTATCACTTTTTTAGGATTCCACATGTAATTTCATATTGTATGATATTTGTCTTTCTATACCTTATTTCACTTAGAATGATAATCTCTATGTCCACTCACTCACTGCAAATGATATTAATTCATGCTTTCTTATGACTACATATCATTCCATTGTATAGATATGGCACATCTTTCTTATCTATTTCTGTGTCAGTGGGCATTTAGGTTGATTTTCTGTCTTGCTTGTTGTAAATAGTGCTGCAGTGAACATTGGGATATATGTATCATTTTGTATTATGGTTTTCTTGGAGAGATGCCCAGGAATGAGGTTGGTGGATCATAAGGTAACTCCACTTTTAGTTTTTTTATGAAACCTCTATACTGTTCTCCATAGTGACTATACCAGTTTAAATTTCTAGCAATAGTGCTGGAGGGCTCCCTCTTCTCCACACCCTTTCCAACAATTATTGTTTGTAGATTTTTTTGATGATGGCCATTCTGACAGGTGTGAAGTGATACCTCACTATAGTTTTGATTTCCATTTTTATAATAATTAGTGGTGTTAAGCATCTTTTCATGTACCTTTGCCCAGCTAGATGTCTTCCTTTGAGAAATGTCTATTTAGATCTTCTTCTCATTTTTTGATTGGGTTATATTATTTGACCTAGAGGTGCATGAGTTGTTTGTTTATTTTAATCCCTTGTCAGTTGCTGGGTTTGAAAATATTTGCTTCCATTCTGTGGGCTGTCATTTTGTTTTATGGGTTCCTTTGCTTTGCAGAAGCTTTTAATTTTAATTAGGTCCTATTTGTTTATATTGTTTTTATTTTAATTATTCTAGGAGGTGGATCAAAAAAGATATTGCTGTGATTAGTGTCAGAGTGTTCTACCTATGATTTCCTCTAAGAGCTTGATAGTGTTTGGCCTTATATTTAGGTCTTTAATCCACTTTGAATTTATTTTTCTGTATCATGTTAGGGAGTGGTCTAATTTCATTTTTATACATGTAGTGGTACAGTTTTCCCAGCAACACTTATTGAAGAGCTGCATTAGAACATGGGTTGAATCATTTCCCCTTTTCTATTCAAGAGCAAACTTATTTTAATTAAAACTATAGGTATTAGTATACTGTATTGGTGCTTTTCTTTCTGGCTTACTTCACTCTCTATAATAGGTTCCAGTTTCATCCACCTCATTAGAACTGATTCAGATGTATTCTTCTTAATGGCTGAGTAATACTCCATTGTGTATACGTACCACAGCTTTCTTATTCATTCATCTGCTGATGGACATCTAGGTTGCTTCCATGTCCTGGCTATTATAAACAGTACTACAATGAACACTGGGGTAGGGGAGAGAGGTGGGATGGGGGTCCAGGATGGGGATCACGTGTACACCTGTGGTGGATTCATGTTGATGTATGACAAAACCACTACAATATTGTAAAGTAAAAATAATAATAATAAAAAATAGGTATTATCTCATTTAAATCACCATATAAAAATCTAAAACTTGTCAATACATTATGATAGGTGATCTTTGCTTTCATTGTGTACTGTTTTACAACATCATTCCATTGTTTTCTTCAAGTATTTGTTGTTCATCCCTACCGTATCCAACTCTTTGTGACCTCATAGACCGGAGCATGCCAGTTTCCTCTTTCTATCCTCCACTGTCTCCCAGAGTTTGCTCATATCAATATCCATTGAGTTGGTGATGCTGTATAACCATCTCATCCTCTGCTGTCCTATTCTCCTTTTGCCTCCCATCTTACCCAGCATCAGGGTTTTTCCAGTGAATCGGTTCTTCACATCAGGTGGTCAAACTATTGGAGCTTCAGTTTCAGCATCTTCTTCAAGTATGATTTAATGTTTTATCATTTGACATTCCAGTACTGCTTGAGAAAATTACTGATGCTTGAGAATCAGATCAGTATCATTTACTTTTTTGATTTTTTGATAGACTTCTTTTTAGAACAGTTTTGGATTTAAATGTTAAAATTCACATATATCCCATGCTGTTTCCCCTATAAACATCTTTTATTAATGATACTTTTTAAAATTTATTTATTTTTATTTTTACTTTACAATACTGTATTGGTTTTGCCATACATTGACATGAATCCACCACGGGTGTACATGAGTTTCCAATCCTGATCCCCCCTCCCACCACCCTCCCCATATCATCTCTCTGGGTCATCCCAGTGCGCCAGCCTCAAGCATCCTGTATCTTGTATTGAACCTAGATTGGTGATTCATTTCTTACATGATTTTATACATGTTTCAATGCCATTCTCCCAAATCATCCCACCTTCTCCCTCTCCCATATAATGACTCAGTATTGATCACTATTTCCAGCTAAAGTCCAGATTGCTTTCAAATTTCTGTCCCAGGATACCCCCTGTCATTTGCATCTTGTGTCTCTAGTGGTTTCTTACTGTGTGTTAGGTTTTCTCAGGTTTTCCTTATTTTTCATGACCTTGAGCATTTGTAGAAGTACTAGTTAGAGACATTGTAGGCTTTCCTTCTATTAGAATAAAGATAATGTTTTCCTCATGATTAGATGTTATAAGCTTTGGGAGGGAAGTTCAGTTCAGTCACTCAGTCATGTCAGACTCTTTGCAACCCCATGAACTGCAGCATGCTGGCTTCCCTATCTATCACCAACTCCTGGAGTATACTCAAACTCATTTCAATTGAGTTGGTGATGCCATCCAACCATCTCATCCTCTGTCATTCCTTTCTCTTCCTGTCGTCAATCTTTCTCAGAATCAGGGTCTTTTCAAATGAATCTGCTCTTCTCTTCAGGTGGCCAAACTATTGGAGTTTCAGCTTCAACAGCAGTCTTTCCAATGAATATTCAGGACTGATTTTCTTTGGGATGGACTGATTGGGTCTCCTTGCAGTCGAAGGGACTCTCAAGAGTCTTATCCAATACCACAGCTCAAAAGCATCAATTCTTTGGCACTCAGCTTTCTTTATAGTCAAACTCTCACATTCATACATGACTACTGGAGAAACCATAGCCTTGACTAGACGGACTTTTGTTGGCAAAATAATGTTTCTGCTTTTTAATACGCTGTCTAGATTAGTCATGACTTTTCTTCCAAAGAGCAAGCGTCTTTTTATTTCATGGCTGCAGTCACCATCTGCAGTGATTTTGGAGCCCCCCCAAATAAAGTCTGACACTGTTTCCCCATCTATTTGCCATGAAGTGATGGCACAAGATTCCATGATCTTAGTTTTCTGAATATTGAGCTTTAAGCCAACTTTTTCACTCTCCTCTTTCACTTTCATCAAGAGGCTTTTTAGTTCTTTTTCATTTTCTGCCATAAGGGTGGTGCTTGTGCTTCATCCAGCCTAGCATTTCTCATGATGCACTCTGCATGTAAGTTAAATAAGCATAGTGACAATATACAGCCTTGATGTACTTCTTTTCCTATGTGGAACCAGCCTGTTGTTCCATATCCAGTTCTAATTGTTGCTTCTTGACCAGCATACAGAGGCTGGTCAGGTGGTCTGGTATGCCTATCTCTTTCAGAATTTCCCACGGTTTATTGTGATCCACACAAAATAAACTGGGAGGGAAGATCATGGGGTAAAATACCATTTTATCTTATATCAAAGATAATCCTATCAACATGATTTACTGATGTTAATGTTGACCCTTATTATCTGGTGAGAGTGTATTTGCCAGGCTCTTCTACTGTAGAGTTACTTTTTCTATGCCATTTCCATAGTGCAATCTTTGGAAGAAAGTCAATATGTACAGTCAGATCTTAAGGAGTAGGTATAGTTCTACTTGTTGAAGTGGAATATTTGCACACATTATTTGGAATTCTTCCCCATGAGAGACTGAGCTTTTCTCTATTTACATGAATAAATCACATAGCAATATAAGTTCTTCTGGAAAGGTCAAAACATCATTTCTGTTAAAATGAAAGGCTTTTACAGTTTCTCCAGATAGAACATCATGGATCTGGTCTTTTCACAGGAAAAGATAGAAATAAAAATGCTTAAATAAAAGAGTTTAAGCAATATATTCCAAACACATTATGGGTTAAACCTCAAAGTTTAATCATGCTTTCAAAACATCACACATTTTAAGTTATTTGAAATCTCCAAACAATTTTAGTATGTGCATATCAGAAATTCTTTCTCAATATATTGATATCTAAAAAATTAAACATCATGATGAAGTTCTTATATCTGATTGCTTTTCTTCAAGCCATGATCTTTTGCATTTTAACCTTTCAATGTACAGATTTTGCTTGCCTTATATAAACCAAAGCAAACATTAAAATTTAAAACTAGTGGACAGATAACACATCATTTTTATGAAAAAATAATATCTTTGGTTTCTTTAGAAAATATAACTATGTGAATAATATGATCATATTTTGCAGAAAGTTGTGACTGGTGAGGGCTTTAAGTACATTACTAATAAAGAATTCCATAAGCCATATGGTAAACATGTCTTCAATGAACATCTGCTGGAAACTTAGGATTAAGCAGATTTAAGGGAAGAAATGAAGGGGAAGAGTCTAGAAGAGTGAAAGATGGAAGTGAGAAAGAAAATCACTCTACATAGATATGCATCTTTCTTTTCATGGTAGTACTTAGGGCTCAAACCATGTATCACAACACACTCTACATATCCTTATTTTTTTCAGGCATTTTCAATTGAGGAAGAATAATTAATAAAAGAGAAAAATGAAAATAAAACCAAAAAATATACAGCATCAATAATACTCAACCTGGAGGTACACAGTATTATATGAAAAGATTCTCAAAGTTTTAGCTAAAGACATTTAAATTACTAAATGTGAAAGATGTACAAACCATTTATGAACAAAATTTGTTAGGCATGATGTGTTTCATTTCTCTTCAGGGTAATTTTAGAGTATCATATAAAATGTTGTCAGTATGGTAGAGTGTATACTATGTATGGTATAGATTTATATTTTATAGATAGTACATTATATATTTACATAGCTTTTTTCTTGTCATAGCACATATTGCTTAGATAAACATAAAAGCTGATACATCTATTATTAACATTTGGTATTGTTTCAAGGATTAATTGCCTCCTGTTACTTGTTGAAACATATGCCAAGAAAATAAGCACTGAATAACATTTTACTTTGCATGCAAAATGAGGGATTCATTTAGAGATTAAAGCTTGAATTAATTTATTTAAATGGCATTAATACAGATAGATTTTTCTTTTGAGGAAGGCATTTGTCACTGTGTTTCTTCCTGATAAAATTATACCGACATTAACCATTCTGTTTTAGGCATATGTTCTATAGATAGAGAGGAAGATTTAGGATGTGTTCTAGTAAAGCAGCTTAGGAATGACTCTCACAGATGAATGAGCAGCAATACAGATATCCCTGTGACTAGCCTTGTATTTCCACTATACTGATTTGCCAAGAAGACAGTCTCATATATTCTTTTACTGCTCTGTACTTAGAAAAAATAAATTTTTATCAACAGGACTCTGTTTTTTGCAATTATGTAAATTAAAAAGAAATATGAGTATCCTGGCAGAAGTCAGTCCTTGTGATTATAATCATACTGGTTCACAATGGGAAAACAGGATTTGGCTTCAACCTGATACATTTGATTCACAATTTGTTAACCTTAGAGTTGACTTATTTCAACTGTGTGTGAGTGTGTATGTAATACAATGCAATAGACTTTCATGTATTCATGTACTATATTTAAGTCACTGTTCTTGCTGTCAGTATGTACATGAATCAGATAAGTGATATCCTTGAAGGATATTTTTGTTTTATGAGAGAGATTCTATAGCTGCGTCCTATTCAGCAATCAGAAAAATTACATTTGTAGACGTGACATTAAATAGATGTTAGATAGTGAGGTGACTGTGAATACAAATTAGAGAATCACTGTAATGTAATATCTATTATCTTTATTATTAGAATAAAGTTGATAAATAAAATGGTAGATGTGTATGGAAAGATTGAAAGTTTGAGGAAAGCCCTAAAAGCTCTAAGATAAGAATGGGGAAGGATAAGATAACTTTACTATGTATTACATGTTGAGAAATTATACATTTATATTTAATTATTCCTTACAAAAATATGGCTGTAGAAACTTGTTCAAATAATGTACATAACCTATCAAGACTAGTATGACTCTTATATAGTAGTTGGGTACTTACAGTAAGATCAAAGGAACCATATTGAACAATTATTGCAAAATTAATGGTCAGTAAACATAAAAGGATTTATATAAATTCATATTAATTTATATTTAATTCCATTCAGTATGTCTAATTTAGACATCTTGCCCCACTGTTAAGTTTTTTAAGTGAACTTCAGCACTTTCTACCTGTAACACAATTTTGAATTGTGTTATTTAGTATTCTTATTTGAAAGGTAAAAACTGAAATGAGATTGTAACTGAGTTAGCAACATATAATAGATTTTCAAAATCCTTGTCTTGGATTTTTGGAAGCACCATTTTATACTTTAGAAAAGTAGAGAACTAAAAAGAGTGTTGCTCCTATCTTTGCAGAAAAGAAAAACAATTTGGACTAACTGCAGAGTTTCAGATTTAGTGACTTTTGTGTACCTCTTCCAAAACTGAGGCCAAGGGCAAATAACTGTCACAAATCTAAAGAAAAATAGAGATGATAAGGTGAAAATGGAGCTGAGCATTTACTTTAAGTCAATCAGTCAAAAGGTATAAAATGCCAAGCTGAGGAAAATATTAAACTATTAATGAATAGCTAAAGACAGAGGGTCAGGAAGATCCCCTGGAGGAGGAAATGGCAACCACTCCAGTATTCTTGTTGGAAAATCCCATGGACAGAGCATGGTGGATTACAGCCCATGGGCCTGCAAAGAGTCAGACACGACTGAGTAAGTAAAGAACACGGGTGAGTGTGGGTTAGGGAAAGAAATGTATCAGCAATAAACAGTGAGGAAAATCCAGAAAAGGTTCACTCTTGGCTCTGGCTGGGAAAAGCCTCAATTTATATGGGAAGGGACATCAAAGTGTAGCTTCAGTGCACAGGTAGAAATGCACCAAAGCTGGGGAAGGCTTATAGAAGAGTGAAAAAGAAGCTCTTCTGCTGGGAAGGAGACCCAGACAAGGCCCAGCACTCCATGGCAGAAATCCTGGTGAGGGCTGCAGACCCAAGACCCAAGTCCTATAGTGACTGTGTGACACTTGGTCAAGTCAGCCAGAACCTCCTCTTCAGCACACACACCACCATGACAACACGCTTAACTACACTCTTTCTAGATTAATCTAAGACCTCAGATGGTAAAGAATCTGCCTACAATGCAGAAGGACTGGGTTTGATCCCTGAGTTGGAACGATCCCCTCAAGAAGGGAATAGAAACCCACTCCAGTATTCTTGCCTGGAGAATCCTATGGACAGAGGAGCCTGGCGGGCTATAGGCCATGGGGTTGCAAAGAGTTGGACATGGCTGAGTGACTTCCACTTCCACACTAAAGACCTAACAAATAAAAGAGGTGCCCATGTCCTATTAACTGTTTTAAAATTTTACCACAATCTACTCTCATACAGAATATGTCCGTATATATGCGGGTGTGTGTTTGGCACATATGGCAACACACAGGCATCCACATAGCTGAAGAGAAAAAGCAAGGAAGCAAGGACTCCTCATCTGGAAGGCAGCTGGGATCAGACCTACAGAGGAACAGGGATAAAACTCACAGAAGACTTCAGAAACCATGTCCTCAGGAGGCAGTCTAAACCTGCATTGTCAAATCACTTCCTTTCAAAATCTTTGTCTTACTTGAACTTGGCTCCCTGAGATTCTCTACGTAATTTCATGTCTTTCCCAAAAGGCACATTAGCTATACTGGAACTCAACATCAACTTACAGTCTGGGTATGAATTAAAAATCCACCAAGTAGTGGTGGGGAATGTATGATGTTATGCTCCTAAGGTGCTTAGGGATGATCTTCAATTAAGAGTGATTAATCAAGAACTGCAGATGGTGACTGCAGCCATGAAATTAAAGACATTTGCTCCTTGGAGGAAAACTTAAGACCTACCTAGACAGTATATTAAAAAGCAGAGACATTACTTTGCCAACAAAGGTCCACCTAGTCAAAGCTTTGATTTTTCCAGTAGTCATGTATGGATGTGAAAGTTGGACTCTAAAAAAGCTGAGCATCGAAGAATTGATACTTTTGAACTGTGGTGTTGGAGAAGACTCTTGAGAGTTCCTTGGACAGCAAGGAGATATAACCAGTCCACCCTAAAGGATATCAATCCTGAATATTCACTGGAAGGACTGATGCTGAAGCTGAAATGCTAATACTTTGGCCACTTGATGCGAAGAGCTGACTCATTTGAAAAGACCCTGATGCTGGGAATGATTGAAGGATGGAGGAGAAGGAGACAACAGAGGATGGGATGGTTGGACGGCATCACCGACTCAATGGACATGAGTTTGTGTAAGCTCCAAGAGATGGTGATGGACGGGGAAGCCTGCCATACTGCAGTCAATGGGGTCGCAAAGAGTTGGACACGACTGAGCAACTGAACTGAACTGATTGGAATCAGAAGCAAATTATGCTTTCTGTAGAAGAGTTTTCAGTTTCTTTTGGGCCCAATGGTAGTTCCATTGTTCCACTTACAGAAACCAGTCAAAGCTGTAGCATCATTAATGGTCATATTCACAGACAAGTGATTGTCCCAGACAATTAGGCACCTGCGGTGCACTGTGTGCAGAGAACATGTCTGCCAGATATCCTCATCATGCAGACAGCACGGTGAGAGATGGAAAGGGGATGAGTCTCCTGCAGGGAAGGAATTTCCAATCCAGTTTGTAGATGTTAATGACTTCTGATTTCATTTAAATTTTCACTTGTTAATAGTGAATGAAAGCTATTTCTAAAAATGGTTGTTGCTGTTGTTCAGTCATTTAGTCATATCCAACTCTTTGCAGAGTCCATAGATTGCAGCACAGCAGGCTTCCCTATCCTTCACCATTTCCCAGAGTTTGCTCAAATTCCTTGTCCATTGAGTCAGTAATGCCATCCAACCATCTCATCCTCTGCTGTCCCCTTATCCTCTTGCCCTTAATCTTTCCTAGTATCAGGGTCTTTTCCAATGAGTCTGCTCTTCACATTAGGTGACCAAAGTATTGGTGCTTCAGCATCAGTATCAGTCCGTCCAATGAACATTCAGGGTTGATTTCCTTTAGGATTGCTGGTTGGATCTCCTTGCTGCCCAGGGGACTTAGGATCGTTTTTAAAAATAAAAGTTTAGCATTTGTGCCAGACTGTGATCTGTTAAACAGTCTTTTGGACTCTGTGGGAGAAGAAGAGGGTGGGATGATTTGGGAGAATGGCATTGAAACATGTATAATATCATATAAGAAATGCATTTCCAGTCCAGGTTCAATGCAAGATACAGGATGCTTGGGGATGGTGCACTGGGATGACCCAGAGGGATGGTATGGGGAGGGAGGTTGGAGGGGGGTTCAGGATGGGGAACACATGTACACCTATGGCGGATTCTTGATGTATGGCAAAACCAATATAATATTGTAAAGTAATTAGCCTCCATTTAAAATAAATAAATGTAAATTAAAATTTTATTTTTCAGTTTTTCTAGAAACTTTAAAAAATATGAAATGGTATTGTATTGTCTGAATTTGGCAAACATGCACTTTTTAATATTTTGCATGATGTTTTTGAATAAAGATGTAGTGGTATTTATACTTTGTAAAATACTATATCATAGTATAGAAAGAAAGTAGAAAAACAGAAATGAAAGATTTTCATATCATAGAAATAAATTTACTTGTACTAATTCAGTTTTGCAGAGATTTCTTATAACTGACTTGGACATAGACAAACTTGTTTTTATCTTGATTGTGCTATAGAAGCTTAGTGACAGAGCTTATGCTTCAATTCAGATGGATTAACGCTGCTTTTCTTTTAATGCTGTTTTCAAATAACTTTTTCCAGTTTTTATTAAGAGTTATATTTAAGATTTCAAGCTCTTCATGTGTCTTTTTTCTATTTCTGTTATTGAAAATGCTTTTCCAGTTCATATTTAATGTAATAATTCCCTTATGCAATTGATTTTGTAAAGTATATTTACATGTCCATTAGAACTTTTCTTTCATGCTTTTATTAATAATCCTGATTATATAGTACATGTATATTAAATAATGATAACATTTGTGAGGTCCTCATTATGTAGCATTTCTGAAGTGCTTTAAGTGTGTGATGTTATTTCACCATCACAGTTATCCAGTGCAATAGGTAGTAGTATCTTTTGAATTTACAGATGAAGAAAGTGAGACATGGGTTAGAATTACCACCTGTTACTAAGGTTACCTACTTCGCAACAGGTGGAGGTATGACTTGACATCACATGGTGGTCAGCCTTTAAGCCCTTACAATATCACAGCACACACAAACCAAATTCAGTCAGAAAGAAGTCATTGGTTCGTAATATATTCCTGTATAGATTTCCATAATTATAACACAAAACATTCATATAACGAAGACTCTTTTTCTCAAATATACAAATAACAATAAGTCTACATGTGACATCTACACACACTTAATTTTTTTATGTTCTTCAAAGTGGTGTATTATTTGGTTTTAAACAACATTTAATTCAAGAAAATTCAAGAATAGTAATGTATTAAGAAAAATGAGTAAAATATTTAATATATTCTCCTGGGACCCCAAAAGGAGAAAATAGTTTTCTTTCCCACTCATTTGGGGGAGTTTATATACTGGGCTGATTTTAAAATGTTATCAATATGGATGACAATTTTAGTAATTATCATAATTTATTTCCTAAGAAAAAAATTCTCCTAAATACAGTTTAAGATATGCTCCATTATCTCACTTATATTATTTTCAATGCCACATTGTTTAATCAAGGTTTTATGAAGCTGCTGTCAGTTAAAAGTCTGTGTCTGTCACTGGACTTTTAATGTGACATAGATAATTTATTCTTGATGTTGTTGTACAGTCACTCAATTATGTCTGACTCTGAGACCCCATGTACTGCAGCATGCCATTATGTCACCATGTATTAAATAAATTAATGATCACTTTTTTGAATGCAGCTTTGATGATTTGGTTACAAATACAAATGGTACTTGTAAGCTGAGATATGTCATGTGTTCATTGACTGCATAAGCCATTTACCTCCTCAGGAAATAAATATTTATGTCTCAAGCTATTTAGTTGCTCTATTTTAAGCTGTATTTTCATGAAAATGCTGTTTTTAACAAATTTTTGAAAATAGAATCACTTAACCTTGAATTTTTTAAGTAAGTTGCAGTAAGTATAATCAAACACATGGAAAAGTTCACAGATCAAGCACTTAGTTCAAAGGATTTTTCATAAAATGAACATCATCTTGTCTCTGTTCAGTCTGACTCTTTCTCAAGTCTACATGTCTAGACAGTGTTTCCAGTACAAATAAGATTTCCGTTTTAAAGTGCTATACAAAAAAAACAACAACAACAAAAAGAAAACTTCATGATCCAGGTAACCACGATGGTGTGATCACTTACCTAGAGCCAAATATGCTGGAATACAAAGTCAAGTGGGCCTTAGGAAGCATCACTATGAACAAAGCTAATGGAGGTGATGGAATTCCAGTTGAGCAATTTCAAATCCTAAAGATGATGGGTGAAACTGCTGCACTCAAAACGCCAGCAAATTTGGAAAACTCAGCAGTCACCACAGGACTGAAAAAGGTTACTTTTTATTCCAATTCCAAAGAAAGGCAATGCCAAAGAATGCTCAAACTACTGTACAATTGCACTCATCTCACAAGCTAGCAAAGTAATGCTCAAAATTCTCCAAGCCAGGCTTCAATAGTACATGAACTGTGAACTTTCAGATGTTTAAACTGGATTTAGAAAAAGCAGAAGAACCAGAGATCAAATGCCAACATCTGTTGAATCATCAAGAAAGTGAGGGAGTTCCAGAAAAACATCTACTTCTGTTTTATTGGCTATGCCAAAGCCTTTGACTGTGTGGATCACAACAAACTTGGGGAAATTCTGAAAGAGATGTGAATACCAAACCACCTGGCCTGTCTCCTGAGAAATCTATATGCAGGTAAAGAACCAACAGTTAGAACTGGACATGAAACAACAGATTGGTTCCAAACTGGGAAAGGAGTATGTCAAGGCTGTATATTATCACCCTGTTTATTAAACTTATATACCGAGTACATCATGAGAAATGCTGGACTAGATGAAGCACAATCTGGAATCAAGATTGCCATGAGAAATATCAATTATCTCAGCTATGCAGATGACACCACCCTTATGGCAGAAAGGGAAGAAGAACTAATGAAACTCTTGATGAAAGTGAAAGAAGAGAGTAAAAAACTTGGCTTAAAACTCAACATTCAGAAAACTAAGATCATGGTAATCTGGTCCCATCACTTTATGGCAAATAGATGGGGAAACAATGGAAACAGTGGCAGAGTTTATTTTGGGGGGCTCCAAAATCACTTTGGATGGTGACTGCAGCCATGAAATTAAAAGATGCTTGCTCCTTGGAAGAAAAGTTATGACCAACCTAGACAGCATATTAAAAAGCAGAGACATTACTTTGCCAACGATGGTCCATCTAGTCAAAGCTGTGGTTTTTCCAGTGGTTATGTATGGATGTGAGAATTTGACTATAAAGAAAGCTGAGCACTGAAGAATTGATATTTTTGAACTGTAATGTTGGAGAAGACTCTTGAGAGTCCCCTGGATAGCAAGGAAATCCAAGCAATCCATCCTAAAGAAAATTAGTCCTGAATATTCATTGGAAGGACTGATGCTGAAGCTGAAAGTCCAATATCTTGCCCACCTGTTGCAAAGAATGGACTCATTTGAAAAGACCCAGATGCTGGGAAAGATTGAAGGCGGGAGGAGAAGGGGACAACAGAAGAAGAGATGGTTGGATGGCATCACTGACTCGATGGACATGAGTTTGAGCAAGTTCTGGTAGTTGGTGATGGACAGGGAAGCCTGGTATACTGCAGTCATGGGGTGGCAAAGAGTCAGACATGACTGAAAAACTGAACGGAACTTTTAAGTACCTCCCTTCCCACCAAGTCAATACTTTCTTTGTATGGAAAGTGTTTTCCTGAGTTTAAATCATAGATTATTTTCTTGTTTTTCATATCTACTTAGATAAAGTAACATATAGGCTTTAAAATATATATTTATAATTTTATATATTGTATGATTATTTGTATATATAATTTTTGTGTGCATTCACACACATTCTTCTGTGTCTGGCTTATTATACTTAATATTCATGAATATATCCATACTGTTGTGTATCGTGCTTACTTAATTTTGCATAACTATCTCTACTTGGGGCTTTTATGTATAATGCTACTAAAAATACTGTTGAGGTTTTGGGGGCAGACATATGAACAAATAGGTTAAATATCTATGAGCATAAAGATTGTGTCATAAGGTTTGTTTTTTTTTTAATAAGGTACAGTTGATTTACAATATTACATTCAGCTTTACAACATAGTCATTCAATTTCTATAGATTATACTCCACTTAAAGTACTTACAAAATAATGGATACATTTCTCTGTGCTGAACAATACATCCTTGTTGCTTACCTAGTTTATACATAGTAGAATCTCTTAATTCCATACCTCTATCTTGCCCCTTCCCTCCCCTCTCTCCCCATTTGTACCACTAATATTATATAGCTGAATCTGGTACTTTTGTTAATCCATTTCTTTTGGAGTTTTTAAATTTTTTATTTTTTAGATTCTCCATGTAAGTGATAATAGTATTTGTCTTTTTATGACTTATTGAATTAAATGTAATACTCTTTAGGTTCATTCATATTATGTCCACAGCATAGTCTCATAGTTTTTTATCCCTGAGGAGAATTCCATTGTGTATGTATGAAAGTGAAAGCTAAAGTTGCTCAGTAGTGTCCAACTCTTTATGACCCCGTGGACTATACAGTCCATGGAATTCTCCAAGCTGGAATACTGGAATGGGTAGCCTTTCCATTCTCCAGGTGATCTTCCCAACCCAAGGATCCAACCCAGGTCTCTCACATTGCAGGTGGATTCTTTACCAGTGGACCCACAAGGGAAGCCCTTGTGTATGTATACCACATCTATATCCAATCATCTGTTAATGGGCACTTGGGTTGCTACCACATCTTGGCTGTTGCCAAGTGCTGCTATGAACACTGGGATGCATTTTTATTTTTGAGTCGTTGCTGTTGTTCAGTTGCTCGGTCGTGTCCAACTTTTAGTGACCCCATGCATTGCAGCACACCAGGTTTCTTTGTCCTTCACCATCTCTCAAAGCTTGCCGAAACTCAAGTCCATTAAGCTGTTGATGGCATCCAATCATCTTTACCTCTGTTATCCCCTTCTCCTCCTGCCCTCAATCTTTCCCAGTGTCAGAGTCTTTTCTAATGAATCAGCACACCAGGTGGCCAAAGTATTGGAGCTTCAGCTTCAGCATCAGTCCTTCCAATGAATATTTAGGATTGACTGGTTTGATCTCCTTGCAGTCCAAGGGACTCTTAAGAGTCTTCTTTAACACCACAGTTTAAAAGCATCAATTTGATGCTCAGCCTTTTTTATGGCTCAACTCTCCCCTCTGTACATGACTACTGGAAAAACCATAGTTCTGACTATACAGACCTTTTTCAGCAAAGTAATGTCTAAGCTTTTGAATTAGTGTTTTCAATTTCCTTTCNTAAGAGTCTTCTTTAACACCACAGTTTAAAAGCATCAATTTGATGCTCAGCCTTTTTTATGGCTCAACTCTCCCCTCTGTACATGACTACTGGAAAAACCATAGTTCTGACTATACAGACCTTTTTCAGCAAAGTAATGTCTAAGCTTTTGAATTAGTGTTTTCAATTTCCTTTCTACTACTGAGAACATATACTCAGTAGTAGTATCACCGGATTATATAGTATTTCTTTTTTTTCTTTTTAATTTTTTGAGGATCCTCTGTACTGCTTTCCATAGTGACTGCACCAGTTTACAAACCCACCAACAGTGTGCTAGGGTTCTCTTTCCTCCACACCCAGATTTATTATTTGCAGGCTTTTTTGATGATAGACATTTTGACAGGTGTCAAGTGATTTCTCATTGTGGTTTTGACTTGCATTTTGCTGATGATTAGTGATGTTGAGCAACTATTTGTGTGCCTGCTGGCTATCTATATATCTTCTGTAGATAAATGCCTATTTAAAGCTGTGCCCATTTTTTAACTGCATAGTTTGTTTGTTTTATATTGAGTTTAATGAATTCTTTATCGAGTTTATATGTTAGCCCCTTATAACCTATATGGTTTACAACTGTTTTCTACCATTTGGCACGCTCCTTTTTCATTTTGTTGATGGTTGCCTTTTCTGTGCAGAAGCTTTTTTTAACTTGATGTAACTCCATTTGTTTGTTATTATTTTTGTTGGATTTGCTTTTGGTGTCAGATCTGAAAAAAATCATTGCCAAGACTGATGTCAAGGAGATTACCACCTAGGTTTTTTCTCCTAGGAGTTTTATACTTTCAGGTCTTACATTCAGTTATTGAATTGACTTTGGGAGAATTTTTGTGGTGTTAATATAAAACAGTGGTCTGGTTTCATTCTTTTGTATTGTATGTGGCTGTCCAATTTCCCAAAACTGTTGAAGAGACTGTTCTTTTCCTGTTGTATATTTTTGGCTCCTTTGTCATAAATTTTAATTGGCTAAATGGATGGAGGAGCCTAGTGGGCTGCCGTCTATGGGGTCGCGAAGAGTGGGACACGGCTGACCTACTTCACCTTCACTTTTCACTTTCATGCATTGGAAAAGGAAATGGCAACCCATTCCAGTGTTCTTGCCTAAAGAATCCCAGGGATGGGGAGCCTGCTGGGCTGCCATCTATGGGGTTGCACACAGTCAGACACAACTAAAGTGATGCAGCAGCAGCAGCAGCAGCAGCAGCAGCAGCATATACATAGGTTTGCTTATAAGACCTGTGTTCTGTTAATCTCTGTGTTTGTTTTTAGGCCACACCATACTATTTTTACCACTGTAGTTTTGTAATACAATTTGCAGTCAAGGAGTCTGATACCTCCAATGCTCTTGCTTTTTTTCAATATTACTTTGGCTATTCAGGCTTAAAATGTATTTTTTATATTGATGTTATATGAAACAAATGTTGCTAATTTCACTTATGACTAAAGACTTCTATGAAATTATTTTTACACTTTTTACACTTTCCTCTGTTTATAATGACTTTTTATCCATTAAAATTCTTATAAAATTCTCTATTATACCTTGCTTCAGTGACTAAGACATGCAGAGCAGGTTGAGAACTGATAATCATGGCATTCTTTTTTTTTTCATTGAGGGGAAGAATTTTAATAATCCACAATTAGTTACCATTAATGATAATGGTAGATGTAGATATTTTTGGCCCAAAATGGTTTATCTTTTTAATTTTTTACTTTGCTAAATGTTTTTCTTCCATAAATAAGTGATGAAATTTTATCAAATGCTTTTTCTTCATCCACTGTGAAAACTAATATTTTCTCACTTTTTCCTGTTAATTTTATGGATATATATTTTCACATTAGCCTTTCTTATAAATCTTTTATTTTTTTGTTTTTAACATTGATGTGTTTGATTTCTTTATCTCATGTATTGGGTTCCTTGGAAATGATTATACTTTATATTATTTCCTTTTATGCAATTTAGTTAATATGTTTTTTTTTATTGTTTCTATAACAAACTACCATAAATTTAGTACTTTAAAAAATAATAGTTCTGTAGGTGAAGATCAACACAAGTCTCACTGGGCTAAAATCATTGTTTTGGCTTTGTTCTGTATGCTTTCCTTACCCT
The DNA here is from genome assembly GCA_006410615.1 of Neotragus moschatus. Taxonomy (NCBI): domain Eukaryota; kingdom Metazoa; phylum Chordata; class Mammalia; order Artiodactyla; family Bovidae; genus Neotragus; species Neotragus moschatus. Next base: position 164,374 of record SJYA01000870.1, read on the forward strand.
TGCTATCTTCCAGAGGCCTCTGAGTTTCTTGTTCATTGTTTTCACCACCCCCATCAAACCTAGTGTCAGCTGGTTGAGTCTTTTACACATTGCATATGTCTAACCCACAGAGATGTGACTGCATCTTTTTTACTCCAGTCTTACCTGGCTCACCTGGGGAAGCTACACCACTTTTAAGGACTCTGATTAGGTTGGATCTGCCAGATAATCCAGGATAATCTCCTCATCACAAAGCCTTTTACCTTGAGAACATCTTTAGAGCTTCTTCATTTAAGGTGACATATTCAGAAATCACAAGTATTAGGATGTGGACAACTTTGGGGGTGGTGGAGATTATTTTTCCTACTAGGTGGTTAACTTAGAAATCTTTCTGTATATTATTTCCATGAAGTAGCCTGAATATCCTGACCTGCTCCAACTCCACTGTTTCCCATTATGACACTGATACATGAATATTCTAGAGAACAGGTTTTTTTTAAATGTTAGGTTCCTAATGTAGGGGAAGGAAATACAACAGAGCACAGGAAAAAGAATTAAATGATATAAAATCCACTAGTCTTCTTAAAGGTTTTCCGTCTGTACAAATGGACTCTACACAACTACTCCATGAATCTCCACCTCACCTTGTCTCCCATTCCCAGAGTGTAATCCCCTAATGCTTATTACTCTTTTATGTTTTGATATTTAGTTATCCACTGCCACCTCAAAATAAGCTGTTGACATACATTTGCATTTGAAGCATTCATTAAGTCACTAGGCTAAAATCAAGGAAACCGATTATTTACCTCAGATCAATACTCATCAGAACACCAGGAAAATTTCAACAACTTTATTATTATTTTTTTTCTTGTATTGGTTTTCCCATTCATCACCATGTATCTGCCACAGGTATACATGTGTTCCTCATCCTGAACCCTCCTCCCTCCTCCCTCCCTGTACCATCCCTCTGGGTCGTCCCAGTGCACCAGCCCCAAGCATCCAGTATCATGCATTGAACTTGGGCTGGTGACTAGTTTCATATATGATATTATACATGTTTCAATGCCATTCTCCCAAATCATCCCACCCTCTCCCTCTCCCACGGACTCCAAAAGACTGTTCTACACATCTGTGTCTCTTTTGCTGTCTTAATACAGGGTTATCATTACCACCTTTCTAAATTCCATATATATGCATTAGTATACTGTATTGGTATTTTTCTTTCTGGCTTACTTCACTCTATATAAGATGTTCCAGTGTCATCCACCTCATTAGAACTGCTTCAAGTGTATTTTTTTAATGGCTGAGGAACACCAGGAAAATTTCAACAACTTTTAACACTTTATAATATCATATGTAAAATTATTGAGAAACTACAGGGAATAACTTTTTTTTTCTATTATGAGTGCCTATATATATTGAGTTTTAAACACCTAAAATATAAGCTCTATTAAAGGTTCTTTTAATAACTGTTTACATTTAAAAAGTATGTCTGTCAGAGCTGTTGAAGTTTTCTGTTTTCCAAGGCATACAGATGTTCACTTCAGATTAGAAGGAGTTGTTTGGTATAATTTACTATATACTAAAATAGTATTTAGTATATAATTTTTGGGTAAAGAATTGGACACTTGGCTACTTTTTCAGTTGAGACTATCTGAGTCATAAATATAAAGTGAAATTTCAATCTTTATTGCATTACTTCTCCAGTAGAGAGTTTCAGATATTCCAGAGTAGAAATATAAAACATGCAAAACTCTTAGAATGCTTGTTTTAGCTTATATCTACTCTTACCATTGGCTAGTTATATAAACTAAAATATTCCCCCTTTTTTCTTATTGATAATATGATTTTAAGAAATTTGGGTGTCATTAATTTGTATACTTTTTAAAATTGGAGTGGAGAGAAAAATAAAGAATAATCTTAAATCATTCCCTTAGTAGGTGAAAAACAAACAGCAAATACACTTCTATTAGAGTATCACTTGTATTCCTGAAAATAATATACTGGAAAAAAATAAACTATGTGGCTTTTTTTTTTGTCAAATGTGCATTAATTTAGGTTTATTTAGAACCTAAGAATAGAACACATGTATTCTATTTGAACTTTCATCTCAGATCATAGGAGAGAAAAAAACTCCGTAATATTAGCCTGGTATAATGACTTCAAAAATTATGTTTGCCTCATCTCTTTATAAATGAAAGAAACACTTTAATATTTGACACATTTTAGTTTATATAAAACTAATATTTGGATACAAAAGCTATATAAGATAGATATAATTTAGTACTGAGCTCTTATCAGTACTGCATACTGGTTTTTGGTCTTTAGGAATACTGATGCAATTTTTCTACAGTAAAATAGGCTGAAGGAGCAGTGACTGTGTGGGTGCAGGAGGGCAGAGAGGAGCCACTCCACATTCAAGGTCAGGAGGGGAGGCAGTGAGGAGACATCCCTTGTCCAAGGTAAGGAGCAGCAGCTGCACTTTGCTGGAGCAGCTGTGAAGAGATACCTTACGTCCAAGGTAAAAGAAACCCAACTAAGATGGTAGGTGTTGCAAGAGGGCATCAGAGGACAGACACAGTGAAACCATAATCACAGAAAACTAGCCAATCTGATCACACAGACCACAGCCTGGCCTAACTCAATGAAACTAAGCCATGCCCGGTGGGGCCACCCAAGATGGGCAGGTCATGGTGGAGTGGTCTGACAGAATGTGGTCCACTGGAGAAGGGAATGGCAAACCACTTCAGTATTCTTGCCTTGAGAACCCCATGAACAGTATGAAAAGGCAAAATGATAGGATACTGAAAGAGGAACTCCCCAGGTCAGTAGGTTCCCAATATGCTAAAGGAGATCAGTGGAGAAATAACTCCAGAAAGAATGAAGGGATGGAGCCAAAGCAAAAACAAAACCCAGTTGTGGATGTGACTGGTGATAGACACAAGGTCCAATGCTGAAAACAGCAATATTGCATGGGAACCTGGAATGTCAGGTTCATGAATCAAGGCAAATTGGAAGTGGTCAAACAGGAGATGGCAAGAGTGAATGTTGACATCCTAGGAATCATAGAACTAAAATGGACTGGATTGGGTGAATTTAACTCAGATAACCATTATATCTATTACTGGAGCAGGAATCAAATGGACTAGCTATTATTGTCAACAAAAGAGTGTGAAATGCAGTACCTGGATGCAATCTCAAAAATGACAGAATGATATCTGTTCGTCTCCAAGGCAAACTATTCAATATCACAGTAATCCAAGTCGATGCCCCAACCAGTAATGCTGAAGTAGCTGAAGTTGAACGGTTCTATGAAGACCTACAAGACCTTTTAGAACTAATACCCCAAAAGATGTCCTTTTCATTATAGGGGACTGGAATGCAAAAGTAGGAAGTCAAGAAATACCTGGAGTAACGGGCAAATTTGGCCTTGGAATACAGAATGAAGCAAGGCAAAGGCTAATAGAATTTTGCCCAGAGAACACACTGGCTATAGCCAACACCCACTTCCAACAACACAAGAGAAGACTCTACACATGGACATCACCAGATGGTCAACACCGAAATCAGATTGATTATATTCTTTGCAGCCAAAGATGGAGAAGCTCTATACAGTCAGCAAAAACAAGACTGGGAGCTGCCTGTGGCTCAGATCATGAACTCCTATTGCCAAATTCAGACTTAAACTGAAGAAAGTAGGGAAAACCACTGGACCATTCAGATATGACCTAAATCAAATCCCTTATGATTATACAGTGGAAGTGAGAAATAGATTTAAGGGCCTAGATCTGATAGATAGAGTGTCTGATGAACTATGGACAGATGTTCATGACATTTTACAAGAGACAGGGATCAAGACCATCCCTATGGAAAAGAAATGAAAATAAGCAAAATGGCTGTCTGGGGAAGCCTTACAAATAGCTGTGAAAAGAAGAGAAGTGAAAAGAGGAGAAAAGGAAAGAAATAAGCATCTGAATGCAGAGTTGCAAAGANTGTTCATGACATTTTACAAGAGACAGGGATCAAGACCATCCCTATGGAAAAGAAATGAAAATAAGCAAAATGGCTGTCTGGGGAAGCCTTACAAATAGCTGTGAAAAGAAGAGAAGTGAAAAGAGGAGAAAAGGAAAGAAATAAGCATCTGAATGCAGAGTTGCAAAGAATAGCAAGAAGAGATAAGAAAGCTTTTCTCAGAGATCAATGCAAATAAATAGAGGAAAACAACAGAATGGGAAAGACTAGAGATCTCTTCATGAAAGTTAGAGATACCAAAGGAACATTTTTTGCAAAGATGGGCATGATAAATGACAGAAATGGTATGGATCTAACAAAAGCAGAAGATATTAAGAAGAGGTGACAAGGTTACACAGAACTGTACAGAAAGATCTTCACANATTTCAAATCCTAAAAAATGATGCTGTGAAAGTGCTGCACTCAATATGCCAGCAAATTTGGAAAATTCAGCAGGGGCCACAGGACTCAAAAAGGTCGGTGTTCATTCCAATCCCTAAGAAAGGCAATGCCAAAGAATGCTCAAACTACTGCATAATTGTACTCATCTCACACGCTAGTAAAATAATGCTCAAAATTCTTCCAGCCAGGCTTCAACAGTACGTGAACCATGAAGTTCCAGATGTTCAAGCTGGATTTAGAAAAGGCATAGGAACCAGAGATCAAATTGCCAACATATGCTGGATCATNGCAATGCCAAAGAATGCTCAAACTACTGCATAATTGTACTCATCTCACACGCTAGTAAAATAATGCTCAAAATTCTTCCAGCCAGGCTTCAACAGTACGTGAACCATGAAGTTCTAGATGTTCAAGCTGGATTTAGAAAAGGCATAGGAACCAGAGATCAAATTGCCAACATATGCTGGATCATAAAAAAAGCACCAAAGTTCCAGAAAAACATCTACTTCTGCTTTATTGACCATGCCAAAGCCTTTGACTATGTGGACCACAACAAACTGTGGAAAATTCTTAAAGAGATGGGAATATCAGACCACCTGACCTGCCTCCTGAGAAATCTGTATGCAGGTCAGGAAGCAACAGTCAGAACTAGACATGGAACAACAGACTGGTTCCAAATTGGGAAAGGAATACATCAAGGTTTTATATTGTCACCCTTATTTAACTTATAAGCAGAGTACATCATGTGAAACGCGAGGCTAGATGAAGCACAAGCTAGAATCAAGATTGCTGGGAGAAATATCAATAACTTCAGATAGGTAGAGGACACCACTCTTGTGGCAGAAAGTGACCAAGAACTAAAGAGCCTCTTGATGAATGAAAAAGTTGGCTTAAAACTCAATATTCTGAAAAATAAGATCTGGTATCTGGTCCCACCACTTCATAGCAAATAGACAGAGAAACAGTGGAAACAGTGAGAGACTTTATTTTTGGGGAGGGCTCCAAAATCACTTTGGATGGTGACTGCAGCCATGAAATTAAAAGACGCTTGCTCCTTGGAAGAAAAGTTATGACCGACCTAGAGTGCATATGAAAAAGCAGAGATATTACTTNATTCACATGTTTTAAGCATCTATTATGTGTCAGCTCTGTTTGAAATAGTACAGAGACTAAATAATAATATTGCATACCTCTCTCACAAAACATTCTGTATCTCAGGTCTAGATGTTTTATCCATCTATTTAGGAAATAAGTTTTTTATTTAATTTATATATACATATTTTTATATCATTGTTGGGACCTCAAAGAGAACATGCTTATTCTACACATTCATTATTTCTGGTACATTCTATTTCCTTCAAACTCTTGTCTTTTTTCCTGTAAGGATTAAGATTATATTTTAAAAGTATGCTTTTAAAAGGCAGTACCATCATACATGCATACAAAATGAACCATTGGTTTTTATAAAGTTTGGTTTATTCAGCATGTTGGATCTCTCTGCCAGCTTTTATAGTCGGTGGTCCCACACGTCACGGTGCACACAGTGCGGGCTTATCTCTTGCTCGCATCACAATCTGACACACACCCAGTTTCTCCTGGGGACTTTCACCTACCTGATTTGGTCCTCCAAGATCATTCCTGTCTGTGACTCTCCATCCTTCAGGCTTCCCTCAAGGGACTTTTCAAGATACTCAAGGCAATTCTCAGGACACTTGTCAGGATATTCCTCGGGATTCTACACAGGGAGCTGCCCTGAAACAACAGTCCGTCCAGAGGTGGTTTAACAGGCATTATCTAGATATTTGTTGACGATTCCTTTGTTGTGTAGACGGTTTTTAGTTTGATGTAGTCCCACTCCTTTATTTTCCTTTTGGTGTGAAACTCAGAAAATCATTGCCAAGACCAATGGGAAGAATAATACCACCTAATTTTCTATTAGATTTATAGTTTCTGATCTTACATTCAAGTTTGTATTATATTTTCAGGGTTTTTTTTATATTTAATGTAAGATGGTACAGTTTCTTTTCTTTCTTTGGATTTGGCTATAGAATTTTCTCAAAACAGTGTGTTGAAGATATTGTCTTCTTCCATTATATTATTTCCCCCTCTTGTCCTTTGTCATAAATTAATGTGCCATAGACGTGAGGGTTTATTTCTCGACTCTATTCTTTCCATTAGTCTGTGNTTTTTTTTATATTTAATGTAAGATGGTACAGTTTCTTTTCTTTCTTTGGATTTGGCTATAGAATTTTCTCAAAACAGTGTGTTGAAGATATTGTCTTCTTCCATTATATTATTTCCCCCTCTTGTCCTTTGTCATAAATTAATGTGCCATAGACGTGAGGGTTTATTTCTCGACTCTATTCTTTCCATTAGTCTGTGTGTCTGTTTTAATGGCCATAAATACTGTTTTGGTTACTGTAGCATTGTAATATAGTCTGAAATCAGGGAAGGTGATGATTCCAAAACTCAAGAATGTTTTGCCTATTCAGAGTCTTTCTATTTATACAAATTTTAGAATTTTTTATTCTTTCATAGTGAAATGCCATTGAAATTTTAATATGAATTGAATTAAATCTGTAGCTTGCTTTGAGTGATATGGACATTTTAAAAATGTTAATTATTCCAATCCATGGTATCTTTCTATTTATTTTGTTGGTCTTTAGTTTATTCATGAATGTCTTATAATACTCTGTGTACAAGTATTTTACCTCCTTGGTTAAATTTATTCTTTTTTTGATGCAATTAATTTCTTTTTCTGATAGTTCATTTATCAGTTTATATAAATGCAACAGTTTTCTATATACTGATTTTGTATCTTGCAACTTGACTACATTTCTTATTTATAACAGTTTGTGGTGGAGTCTGTACAGCTTTCTATATATAATATATGAACATAGTGACAGCTTTACTTTTTTCTTTGCATTTGGGATGGATTTTGTTTCTTTTTCTTGCCTGTTTGCTCTGAATAGGAGTGCCAGTACTATTTCAAAGGAAAGTGATGAGAGAAGACATCTTTGTCTTGTTCCTGAGTTTGAGGAAAAGTGTTAGATTTTCTCCATTGAGTGTCATGATAGCTGTGGCTTGTCATATATGTCATTTATTATATCGAGGTATGGAAGCTGGATATCTCCTTTGTTGAGTGTTATTTTATCATAAATAGATACTGAACTTGTCAAATGCTTTCTGAAATCTATTGATATGATAATATCATTTTTATTGTTTGTTTTCTTAATGTGGGATATCACATTGAAAGATTCACAGATGCTAAATCAACCTTGCATCCTTGGAATAAATCTCACTTGATGATGGTGTATGATATTTTTACTATACTGTTGAATTCAGTTTGTGAATATTTTGTTGAGAATTTTTGCATGTGTGTTCTGCACTAATATTGGCTTGTAATTATCACCAATCTGATCATCTTAAGCTTAGTTTCTTACTGTATTTTGTTTATTGGGAAAGTGGAACAGAAGTTCCCACTTTGGGGAGCTAACAAGTAGACTGCTGGGAGTAGAAAGCAGTGATTATGAGGTAATAGTCTTTCCCATTTTAACTTGTTGTGGAATAGTTTAACATCTCCTGAATATAATGATGTGGTTTTTATGGCTCCCTTTAACTATGAATAATGTGTATTCTCATTGATTTAAAACAACTTTCCTTGCCATTAATTCCAAGTATGTTTGATTGACGATATTTTATTGAATTTCTATACATGTGCATTTGAGTTTTAGTGTCGGATATAAATAGAGAATAACCCTTGATTTTTTTTCTTTTTACTCAGGTGAGAAGTCCAACGCTACTTATCATTATTATGTGTTATTGCACTACAAGTAACAGTGTCCTTACTTACATAAGTATACTTACTTATTTCTCACTTAATGATGTGGCAGTCACTGAATGTCCACTGTAATCTTTGTCTCTGTCACACTGAGGCAAAATTAAAATCAACAGCAATACTTCCCTCCTTCACAAAATCTTAGTTGTCTCTGAAAGAACAATTAATCAAAATGTAAAGAATGTAGAAGACACAATCAAGGTGTAGATAAATCAGTAAACATATTACAGTAAAATGAAATATCTTGACATTAAAAACCAGGCAATAACAACTAAGAAAAAAGTTAAGAGGCAAGGAAAAATGTATAGTAAAATTAAAATTAACTGTTTTTCATTACATTGAAATAGTCTATGAGCAAACATAAAATAAAATTTAATTCATGCNAAATCAGTAAACATATTACAGTAAAATGAAATATCTTGACATTAAAAACCAGGCAAGAACAACTAAGAAAAAAGTTAAGAGGCAAGGAAAAATGTATAGTAAAATTAAAATTAACTGTTTTTCATTACATTGAAATAGTCTATGAGCAAACATAAAATAAAATTTAATTCATGCTCTGGATTTGCTTTATTACAAACTGATTACTTTAAAAAAAAGAGACCTATTACCAAGCCATTAATGTACTGCTTCATTTGATTTTAGATATTTCAGTGAAAAAGTAATTCTGTGACTGCGTTTTAAGATCTTAGTTTTACTAAAGCTTTAAGTTCTTTTCTGTATCTTATTGCTGATCAAGAGCATTAAATTATACCTTCATGTTGTAGCACTCTCAATCTAGATTCAAAAAGGCCTAACTGATTCTGACTATAGATTTCAGGTTAATTAAAGTTTGTTTAGTAGCTTCAAAATGTTAGGCAGTTAACCAAACTAGAAAAGACAAGCTTACTTAAAGTTGAGCAGAAATGTAACTTGTTGTGACTGATCCCGTTACCTATTAAGGACATGTTATCCAAACTAGCGCCCAAAGTAATCAAATGCAAGGTTATACACTAATGAAGTACATACTATGATTTGAGAAAGGGACAAATAATGTCTGGAAATTATGTCTGACTAACGGACAACAAATCTGTAATGTTCAAGGAGGGAAGGTGGAAAGGTGAGAGACAGGTTGTGTCTGATTTTATAGTAGTGGAAAAGACTTCAGGACTGTTTTACTATGGCAGTAATTTGTTATTGGTTAGTTTCTGTCTGGGGATCCTTGGTGGCTCATGGTAAAAAATCCACCAGCAATGCAGGAAATGTAGATTCAATCACTGGGTCAGGAAGATTCCCTGGAGAAGGAAATGGCAATCCACTCCAGTAATCTTGCCTGGAGAATCCCATGGACAGAGGAGCCTGGCACGCTACAGTTCATGGGGGTCATAAAGAGTTGGACATGGCTGATTGGAAGGACTGATGTTGAAGCTGAAACTCCAATACTTTGGCCACCTGATATGAAGAGCTGACTCATTTGAAAAGACCCTGATGCAAGGAAATGGCAATCCACTCCAGTTATCTTGCCTGGAGAATCCCATGGACAGGGGAGCCTGGTGTGCTGCAGTTCATGGGGTCGCAAAGAGTTGGACATGACTGAGTGACTGAATTGAACTGAAGTGACTCAGCAACAGCATAAGTGGTTTCTGCCTACCTAAACTTCTAATAAAATAAATATATGTGTGTATTATACATTGTTCCTACCATCATTTCAAATAATTTTAACATGTTATATTGTTAAGTGGAATATGATATGAATATATTGTTGATACTTCTGTAATACTTATTTCATATAACATGTTCAAATATTGTTGTTCAGTCACTCAGTTTTGTCTGACTCTTTACAACCCCATGGACTTCAGCACACCAGGCTTCCCTGTCCTTCACCATTTCCTAGAGTCTGCTCAGACTCATGTTCATTAGTTGGTGATGCCAACCAACCATCCTGTCCTCTTTTATCCTCTTCTTCTCCTACCTTCAGTCTTTCCATAGCATCAGGGTCTTTTCCAGTGAGTTGGCTCTTCCCATCAGGTAGCCAAAGTACTGGAACTTCAGCTTAAGCATCAATCCTTCCCAAGAATATTTAGGGTTGACTTCCTTTAGGATTAACTAGTTTGATATCCTTGCTGTCCAAGGGATTCTCAAGAGTCTTCTCCAGCACCACAGTTCAGAGGCATCATTGCTTTGGTGCTAAGTCTCTTTTATTGCCCAGCTCTTACATCCATACCTGACCACTGGAGATACATAGTTTTGACTATCTGTANTTGACTTCCTTTAGGATTAACTAGTTTGATATCCTTGCTGTCCAAGGGATTCTCAAGAGTCTTCTCCAGCACCACAGTTCAGAGGCATCATTGCTTTGGTGCTAAGTCTCTTTTATTGCCCAGCTCTTACATCCATACCTGACCACTGGAGATACATAGTTTTGACTATCTGTACATTTGTCAGCAAAGTGGTGTCTCTGCTTTTTAATACACTGTCTAGGTTTGTCATAGCTTTTCTTCCAAGGAGCAAGCATCTTTTAATTTCATGGCTGCAGTCACCATCTGAAGTGATTTTGAAGCCCAAGAAAATAAAATCTGTCACTTTATTTTTCGTTTTCTGTTTTCATTGTTTACCCATCTATTTGCCATGAAGTGATAAGACCAGATGCTATGATCTTAGTTTTCTGAATGTTGAGCCTTAAGTCAACATTTTCACCCTCCTTTTCACTTTCATCAAGTGGTTTGTTAGTTCTTCTTCGCTTTCTGCCATAACGATGTTGCCATCTGCATATCTAAGGTTACTGATTTTTCTCCCAGCAGTCTTGATTCCAACTTGCACTTCATCCAGCCTAGCATTTGTCATGATGTACTCTGCATATAAGTTAAATAAGCATGATGACAATATACTGCCTTGATGTACTCCTTTCCCAATTTGGAAACAGTCCATTGTTCCATGTCCGATTCTAACCATTGCTTCTTGACATGCATACAGATTTCTCAGGAGGCAGGTCAGGTGGTTTGGTATTCCCATCTCTTTAATAATTTTGCACAGTTTTTTGTGATCCACACAGTCAAAGGCTTTAGCATAGTCAATAAAGCAGATGTTTTCCTAGAACTCGATTGCATTTTCGATGATCCTACAAGTGTTGGCAATTTGACCTCTGATTCCTCTGTCTTTTCTAAATCCAGCTTGTTCATCTGGAAGTTTTCAGTTCACATATTGTTGAAGCCTAGCTTGAAGTATTTTGAGCATTACCTTGCTAGCATGTGAAATGAATGCAATTGTGTGTTAGTTTGAACATTCTTTGGCATTGCCTTTCTTTGGGATTGGACTGAAAAGTGACCTTTTCCAGTCCGGTGGCCACTGCAGAACATATTCAAATCACAAAAGAAAAGTAAGCTTATTTGTTGAAAAAACTTTGTGTCACATACTTGTCAGTTTTCAAAAGTTTGGCACAATCAGAACAGGTAATTATTTTCAGGAAAAGTATTAAATCGTGGGTCAAATTCCAAAATCGAGACTCACCATCGTTGAATTGCATAGGCTTCTCCTTTTTATTTTCTTTCAGTTATATCTGTTCTCAAAAAAATGTGGTCAATATTTTTGCCATGCTTAAGTTAGTATTTGTACTTATTAAGTTGTATACAACTTAAGATGTATGTCTTTATTTAGTAATCTAATAATGTTCTTTATGAAGGAAAAACAGTTTTTTTTTTTTAATTGGGTCACAGATCTGAAATTAAAGCACACATGAATGGATATTGGGAGGAAAATATTTTCACAAAGAAAGCAATCCTGTAAGTCTGCAAGACCTCAGTGCCTCACTGTGTAATGGGTAATATGTGTATTTTATGTAAGACCTATTGTTCTCATATGTAAAATGGAAACATTACAAATATTATAAAGCATTACAAATGGGATTGCATTAATAGTCCTTATCATAGATCGCTGTTCCAAGGAGCACAGAAATCACATAAAGCCCTAAGCATGGTGCCTGACAGACAGTAAACGTACAAAAGGCAATGTGTTGCAGTATTACAGGAAAGCGAGGTACCTTTTGAGATGAGGTGATTACATTCAATAGGACTTGGTTATTGTTGAATGTGCTGAGTGAAAGGGTAGCACATTCAATTCTTTCTGTTTAGTCTTTGAAGTAAGCCAGAAAGAAAAACACCAATACAGTATACTAACACATATATATGGGATTTGGAAAGATGGTAATGATAACCCTGTATGCGAGACAGCAAAAGAGACACAGATGTATAGAACCGTCTTTTGGACTCTGTGGGAGAGGGAGAGGGTGGGATGATTTGGGAGAATGGCACTGAAACATGTATAACATCACATAAGAAATGAACCACCAGTCCAGGTTCGATATAGGATGCTTGGGGCTGATGTACTGGGATGATCTGGAGGGATGGTACAGGGAGGGAGGTGGGAGGGGGATTCAGGATTGGGAATGCGTGTACACCCGTGGAAGATTCATGTTGATGTATGGCAAAACCAATACAATATTGTAAAGTAATTAGCCTCAAATTAAAATAAATACATTTAAATTTAAAAATTTCTTAAATTTCGTGAATGCTGTGCTGTGTGCTATGCTTAGCCGCTCAGTCACATCCAACTCCTTGCAACCCCAAGTACTGCAGCCTGCCAGGCTCCTTTGTCCATGGGGACTCTCCAGACAAGAAGAGTGGAGTGGGTTGCCATGCCCTCCTCCAGGGAAATTTCATGCATATCTTCTGTTTTCTTATGGTCTCAAAGAATTAATAATGGTCACAAAAGAAGTGTTAGAGATTGGGTTGTGTTTTTCATGTTATAATCATTAAACCAATTTCTGGGTGTTAACTTCAGGAAATTATTAGAATTCTTAGTCAAATACACCTGAGATAAAACTCAAAGAATCAGTTTTGTTTGAAGTTCTTAAATCAACTTTTTTTTT
>SJYA01000871.1:0-34181 GCA_006410615.1 Neotragus moschatus
AATTCAAGGTTAAATTCTGATTCAGGGAATGATGAATAAAGATCAGATTTTATGTTATTTCACTGTGTAATTCTCATTTAACTTGGTGATGCTAGTTTCTAATTCTGTAATAAATTTTAGTTTTGTCCTGATGTGCAGTAAAAAGTTTTGAACAAGGACAGCTCTGCTCCTAATTTTCTTCAATCTAGAAAATTTTAATTTAGTTAAATAAATAAATAACTTGGAAAATCTGATCATCTAAAAGATAATCCTGAAGGAAAAAATATTAGGAAATACTAATTACAAGAGTTATAAGAAAGATAATAAAAACATACATTTACATATATCAAGCATATAAAAGTAATCCTGCGTTGACTATAGTGGATATTGTAAATTTTACTATAAATCAAAGAATAGCTTTATAAAATTGCCTAGTGACAATATGTCTTAAATTCTAGAGGTATGAAGTCTATAAAATGAAGGCAGAATCGCAGCAGATCAGAATGGCAAAGAAAAATATCATCACCCTGAAACCATAAGTAGTTATGATTTCTCATTATACAAATGTGCCTTGAATTTTCCCATTACCAGAGGGTTATTACACCCAATAACTATTGACCTCTAGGTCACAAATTAAAATCAACCAGATCTATAACTCCATTTAAATTATAATGTACCTCTCATTTCCTGGAAGAATCTCATCATGGAGATCATAATTGCAAATTGGCCAATATGCACATTAGAAGTACTTAGATTTACTTTAAATTAAAAAAGTAACATCTAGTACATTCCATCAACATAATAGAAGGTTGTTTGTAACACAGTTAAAAAGTTAAGTTTGAGTGTTTACTTACCTATTATTAAAGAAACATAAGGTACATATTTAAATTAATAAATATAAGTCTTTCAGTTGAAAGTGCATAGGAAACAAGTTTTATAACAAATACAATGTACCTTTATTCTTTTTCCATAGACTCTTAACTAAAATATAGTAAATATAATAGATCTACTTTCTGTGAAATCTATCTCTGGCTAAAAGAAAATAAAAAGACCAAGACAAATTTTATTAAATAATAATAAATGGAGTCATACCATGTCCCTACTTACTAATGAAATTCCATGTGAATCACTTTAGTAATGACATCACTTTAAATCTAAAATAGCCACTTCATGTAACTAAGCATGTAAAGGGATAAGACTCATAGTAATTTCTAGAGACATAATTTCGGGTGGGAAATTGAAGTGGCCAAATGACTTTAAGAGAGTTGAAAGAGCCATTTATTCTGGCTACCTTCTTTATAAGAATTCCACAGAAAACTGCTGATGAGGGTAACTACCTGCTACTATCTGAAATAGCTTCAAAACAGAATTCTTTTTTCCCTATTAAAGTTTTAGTCCAGGTTTCAGAGTTAGTATATAAAGTATTATTTCCTAATATAAATCCTTTTGTGTGAATGTAAATTTATTGTTTTAACATAATCTTACTGGGAACAAAAATGGATGATTTTACCAACTACTCAGCCTAACCCAGGCTATTTGCATGGCTTATTTCCCCCTTAGAATAATACTGTGACCTCACCACAGTTCCTAATGTGTTCAAATTTCTACTGAATTTAACATCAATTAGGGTTGTCAAGATCAAATGCAAAGCATGCTAAATAAAGATTTAGTATTTGTTTTTATCTAAATATTAAGATAAGATAAAGGCAAATCCCCCAAACTTGCAAGAAGTAAATTTGAAGAAATTGGTTAATTTAGATTTAATATGTAATACACTACTAATTGCAATAAAATTAAATTGTAATTTCAGTTGCATATTACTTTGCTTACATAATATAAAGAACTTAAAGATCTGGAATAAAAAAGTCACTGAATGCCAAACTGTGATTTAAAATTGTTGTTTGTTCTTAGCAAGTCTTTAAAATCCTCATTTTGAACACTTAGAGTCATTTTTTTGGGAAAATATTTTTCTTTTCTGATTATTTTGATAAAATAGCCCTATTTATTAAAGAAAAACTATGATTGTAAGTCTGAGTTATTTCTTATTTGCAAGTTACATAATTAAGCTTGTTGACAGATTTACTTTGAATCACTATAATTCCCTCTTTACTAAATTTTTTCTAATAGGTATTTAAACGTACCTTATTTTTTTAACTTTAAAGTAAATAAATACATATATGAATAAACCTCTTTCTAAACCCAAACCCATCCTCTGCCCCTGCAGCTATGATCTCATGCTTTTGAAGTGAAGTGAAGTCGCTCAGTCATGTCTGACTCTTTGCGACCTCATGGACTGTAGTCCACCAGGCTCCTCCATCCATGGCATTCTCCCGGCAAGATACTGGAGTGGGTTGCCATTTCCTTAGCCCTCTACATACTTTTACTTCTTAACAGAATTGTTAGGGTAGGTTTTATTTAAGCCAATCAAGACAATTAAAAGCTGGTTTTGAGGAAAAAGTAGAACCAAGATATTGAACTTCATCAGGACGAGCTTACTGCTTCTTCTTTGCCTTTCTGTTGCACTCTCTTCCCTTGCTGTCCGGCTTTATCCACACAGAGCTACCTCAAAGATCATATACTCCCAGCTAACAATAGCACAAAAGAATCTTCTTCCCAGTTCTAGTTTTAACCCTGGGTTAAATGTGGGTTGTATGCATACTCCTTTTACCAATAAATATAACCAGGAGACTGGTGCAGTACTTATGATTGGTCTTGTTTGGGTCAAGTGCACACTCTTGGGCTAGAAGACTAAAGGAAGAGAAACTGGGAAGACTAAAATAATCTCATTTATTATGCACTATCTTTCTTTTCTGCATATTATGCAACAATTTGTCTACTTTATATATAGCATCACTAACAACCTCAAATCTGTATCACTAGATCAGATTTCACTATTAAGCTTCAAATCTTTATTTAAATGACTCATGTGTATCTGGATCAGGAATTCCTTTGTATCTCCAATTAGCATGTCTAAAATCCCCAGCCCAACTTGCTTCTTCACTTCACTTGCTTCACTTCACTGAGCTGCCTTCTCCAGCTCAGTGGATGACACCATGAATTACCTAACTCACTAGTAAAGCTCTTTGAAAATTGCATTTGCCTATCCCTCTTAACTGTACTCTCACATCCGTCCATGACTACTGGAAAAACCATGTGAGAGCTGAATCATTAAGCTGAGTGCTGAAAAACTGATGCTTCTGAACTGTGGTGTTGGAGAAGACTCTTGAGAGTCCCTTGGACTGCAAGGAGATCCAAACACTCAATCCTAAAAGAAATCAATCCTGAGTAATCATTGGAAGTACTGATGCCGAAGCTAAAACTCCAATACTTTGGCTACCTGAAGCAAAGAACTGACTCATTGGAAAAGACCGTGATGGTGGGAAAGATTGAAGGCAGGAGAAGAAGGGGACAACAGAGGATGAGATGGTTGGATGGCATTACCAACTCGATGACCATGAGTTTGAGTGAGCTCTGAGAGTTGGTGATGAACAGGGAAGCCTAGTGTGCTTCAGTTCCTTTGGTCACACAGAGTCAGATACAACTGGGTGACTGAACTGAACTGTACAGACCTTTGTCTGCACACTGATGTCTCTGCTTTTCAGCACACCATCTAGGTTTGTCATACCTTTCCTTCCAAAGAGCAAGAGACTTAATTTCATGGCTGCAGTCACCATCTGCAGTGATTTTGGAGCCCAAGTGATTTTTTTTTTTAGTGATCATGTNACTGATGTCTCTGCTTTTCAGCACACCATCTAGGTTTGTCATACCTTTCCTTCCAAAGAGCAAGAGACTTAATTTCATGGCTGCAGTCACCATCTGCAGTGATTTTGGAGCCCAAGTGATTTTTTTTTTTAGTGATCATGTGAGGATGTGAGAGTTGGACCATAAAGAAAGCTGAGCACCAAAAAATTGTTGCTTTCAAATTGTGGTGCCAGAAAAGACTCTTGAGAGTACCTTCAACTGCAAGGAAATCAAACTGGTTAATCCTAAAGGAAATCACCCATAAATATTCTTTGGAAGGACTGATGCTAAGTGGCCACCTGATAACTGACTCATTGGAAAAGACCCTGATGCTGGGAAAGATTGAAGGCAAAAGGAGAAGGGGGTGGCAAAGGATGAGATGGTTGGATAACATCACTGACTCAATGGCCATGAATTTAAGCAAACTCAGGAGATAATGGCTTAAGACAGAGCAGCCTGTATGCTGCAGTCCTTAGGGTTGTGCAGAGTGACATATGACTTAACAACTGAACAACAACAACAAATCTGTCTTAACAACATCCCCATAGTATATTGCTAGTTCAGACCATCCACCTCCTCAGTCAGTTCCTGGTTGGACTACTACAGTGGCCCACATAGTGAACTCACTATGCTTAGGCTTAGTCTNGGTCACACAGAGTCAGATACAACTGGGTGACTGAACTGAACTGTACAGACCTTTGTCTGCAAACTGATGTCTCTGCTTTTCAGCACACCATCTAGGTTTGTCATACCTTTCCTTCCAAAGAGCAAGAGACTTAATTTCATGGCTGCAGTCACCATCTGCAGTGATTTTGGAGCCCAAGTGATTTTTTTTTTAGTGATCATGTGAGGATGTGAGAGTTGGACCATAAAGAAAGCTGAGCACCAAAAAATTGTTGCTTTCAAATTGTGGTGCCAGAAAAGACTCTTGAGAATACCTTCAACTGCAAGGAAATCAAACTGGTTACTCCTAAAGGAAATCACCCATAAATATTCTTTGGAAGGACTGATGCTAAGTGGCCACCTGATAACTGACTCATTGGAAAAGACCCTGATGCTGGGAAAGATTGAAGGCAAAAGGAGAAGGGGGTGGCAAAGGATGAGATGGTTGGATAACACCACTGACTCAATGGCCATGAATTTAAGCAAACTCAGGAGATAACGGCTTAAGACAGAGCAGCCTGTATGCTGCAGTCCTTGGGGTTGTGCAGAGTGACATATGACTTAACGACTGAACAACAACAACAAATCTGTCTTAACAACATCCCCTTAGTATATTGCTAGTTCAGACCATCCACCCCCTCAGTCAGTTCCTGGTTGGACTACTACAGTGGCCCACATAGTGAACTCACTATGCTTAGGCTTAGTCTCCTGCAATACTTTTTAAAAGTTGGCATTTTGACAAAATGATAATTGTAAAATATCAGTAGCAAATATGAGTATCACACAACAAAATGCTTATAATAAATGTCAGATTTTCTTTATGCCACTTAATAAAACTTAATTCTATATTCTGTCTCACCAGAGGAGCATAAAACTTAATGAAGTTGTTGGAAGACTTCTACCACTTTATGGCAGTGATCCTAGGGGTCATATAAAATCCAGAACCAGACAGACATAGGTAGATATTTGTATCTTTACCCACAAAGTTTCTTGAGAAAAGAGGGCTTGAAATTAACATTTTTCTGGAAAATATCTCTCCATGGGATCATGTCTTGAGCATGTCCTACTGGAACATTTCAAGTCTGCTTCCTAATTTAGGGAATGTATTCAACACCTCTCCTTGGTGAGTTGCTTTTGCCTCTTTCCTTTTCAAATCCCAGAACACATTTCTCCCATATTTTTGCATTAGCCTCAGTTAGAGATTCCCCAGAGATCTAAGAGTGTTAAGATTGTTTTGTTTGGAATAAAGAATGTTTAAAGATTGATTAATTAAGTAATAACATTTAAAATGCAGGTGGTTTCATATAAAAATCTGAATTTATAGCTTCTCCTGAAAAATCAGACAACTGGCCAACACTGGGCTTACATCTCTTCATACGAAGAACACTGAGTAATAACTTCCTAAGTTACAAGAATTCTCCTCAGTTAAGCACAGTGCCTAACATTCTTTACTCCATTCTTACTAAAAGTAAGTATATACTTACCTTTGTTGGCAAAACATTTTGAAGTAAAATGCACATATCATGATATTCATATCTAAATGCTTTGGTGTACATCTCTAAAAATACTGAAAGAACTATTTTCTATATAGCTACAATTCCATTATTACACCTAATGTTTAGCCCAATATTTATTAATATCTAATACTCAGACTGTATTCAAAATCTCCAAGTATTCTCCCAAATAAAAAAAAAGGNCATATCTAAATGCTTTGGTGTACATCTCTAAAAATACTGAAAGAACTATTTTCTATATAGCTACAATTCCATTATTACACCTAATGTTTAGCCCAATATTTATTAATATCTAATACTCAGACTGTATTCAAAATCTCCAAGTATTCTCCCAAATAAAAAAAGGTGTTAGTTATTTAAGCTGCTAATTCATTAAAATATATATATATATATATATATATATATAACCCAGTTTGCTCATTTGATTTACTTATCTAATTCCAGTTGGCATTTGAGTTTGTGTAACTGGCAAGATATTAGGGCAGAAGTTAATTTTTAAAATGTCAAATCTTCTCTTGGAACAAAGGAAACTAAAACTTCACAACCTAAAACTCTGGCCCCTGTTTACCTTTTTTGGCATGATCGTAGATGGAAAATATAGCTGGAGGATGGAAACTAAAGCCAATAAAAAAATTAAAAGCTTTCTATTTTTCATGATTTTTTAACAGTAACAAGCACAACTTAGTATCTCTCCATGTTTTCTGGACACATTTCAGTACTTTTGAAAGCTAATTTATGCTCATGATAGCATAGAGAAGGGCAGATGTTTTCAAAGCTGAGGGAGTGTAGAATCAGTCATAAATGAGACGTGGAGAAACCCAGTCAAAGTCTTGAAGAGAAAGAGCACTTCAACCCCTTCTTAGCCTTCCTGTGGCTCTAGGAATAGAATTCAAATCCATGAATGAGTGGCTTATACTTCATAGCATGATTGGTTTTTAGCTTATAACAAATTTTTTCTTCCTGCCACTCTACTCATACTAAATGTGTTTTTGTTCCCTGAATGTAACTATGTTTGGAAGCACGCTTTCTCAAGCCTTGTCTTAAGTGAAATGTCAGTAACATAATGTAAACCTCCTTAGTACTCAGCCATGTCTTGGTCAGCAAACCTCAGATCTACTTCCTGAGAGCCCTGTAGCTCCATTGGAAGGTTTCTGCTCATGCTCCACCATGGTGACCCATTAGTTAGTCTTACCTGTGAGACTGCTTGCTCTATCAAAGCAGGAGACACTTCTACCTCATCATCATTTTGCCTTCCACACCTTCTGTGTTCCAAAGCACGTAAGAGATATCCAATAAATGAACAAAAGAGATATGAAGTTACAGTGTTATTCTAAGACAATTTTATTTAAAATTTAAAATGAGCTCATCAAATACAGTGTAAAATATATTGCATACATTTTAAAACAACACCTTATTTCTCCCTGAAAGTACTTCATTATCATAAATAAACAGCTGAGATATATTCTATAATGAGGAGGGGGTACTTAGAAGAATAATGATTTAGCAGATCGTTAATGTGTTTTAGTTTTGTTCCTGTACATCATCCGTTCATTATGCATTTCCTGACTAAAATTTTACTTGCTCCATTACTAAATTACAACAATCAGATTCCATTTCATTTATACATCTCCTGATCAAAGAGGACGAAGATTAGACATGATTATTACTAAAACACTGGTTTTAAGCTATAGAAACATAAAAACACACAAATGGTAAAAATATAGTTTTCAAATGGGTAAATTGACAAAAAGAGCATATAAAACAGTTATCAGAACAGAAGTGAAACTTATAATATGTCAAGACAGTGTAGAAAAAAAACAAAAAAAAAAGTAATATGCGGATAATAACTTTGAATAAATTATGTAGTTTTGTTTTGCTGGTAAGTTATTTATGAAACTGAAATCTCATGGCTCAGGCTCTGCTCAAAGTCTTCTAAGTGCAGTTATGCCCCTGCCCAGGGCTCTGTGGCTTTGTGCAAATATCTTAGCTGTTGTAGTCTCATTTTCTTTACTTGTAAACTAAGGGATTGTCTCTACAGAGAAGGCAATGGCACCCCACTCTAGTACTCTTGCCTGGAAGGTTGTCTCTAAGGTCTGTCTCATATTGAGCTGTTCCTGTTTAAATTTTTCTCTATGCTTTCAGTCAGCATGCTAAAAAGAGTATGTTTATCTGACTTAATGGGGGGTCATTTTGCTACTTTTGAAATCCTCTTATACATTCATAAAAGTTCATAACATAGCAGAGAATTTTTGCTTTCATTATTTCACTTGAAGTCCAAACAAATATTTATTTATCTATATATTTGTTTACATATAGGGAGCTCAAGAAGTTTAGTGACTTGACTTGGAGCACATACACCTTAAGTCATATATACTCATAAAGTATATTTACCCTGACTCCATCTGTAGCTCTTTAGCTTCACAGGCTTGTCCTGGGTTTTCAAATTGTCCAGATGCTAGCTGTACTTGTCTCTGCCAAAAAATCATTAAAGTCATTTTCAGAAGATTTTTAAATATAGAGCTGTGTGTAATAAATATAAAGAGGTGTGCAATTGGGAGAAATTTATATGCATCCTATCAAAATTTGATTATCACCACAGCAAGCTCCTTGGGGGGAAAACTTACAGAAGAATGTGCGTGTGTGTGTGTGTGTGTTTCCAAGAGTAAAGAAACACCTTTAGTAATACAAACATTATGATTACAATATTGATGACAACATCCACTGAAAGACTATCTTAGTATCATACAAACATTTTATCTTCACATTTTTAGATGCAATATATATGATAATATATTCATTGGGAAGAATTACTTGTTTGAAATTCAGTCAAGTCTGGAACTAGTTTAATCCTCTAATACTTAATTTGGAAAAAAAAAGTGTAAAGCTTTTAACAAGTTTAAATATTTCCATTTATTATCAAAATTCTTGATTTAATAGGCAAAACCTCTTAATGAAGAACTTTATGATGTATGAAATGCATGTCATGAGCATACAAATCTCTTAACAGGTCTTTTTTAACTGAAGCATCATTCTGACCTATGAAAATTAAGTTTGACAACTTTATTAAAATGAGATGATTTAGGGATGAACTTTTCCATTAGTCCTTCAAATATATTGCCTTGTACTCACCAGTTTAATTTCATTTAAGAATGAAGTAATGGAAAGATATGTGTTAAAAACAAAGGAATAATATTTAAAATTCATATTTGCTGTTCTTCAATTTTTTTTAATATTTTAAATTGCTACTTATTTTCAATAGTTAAGAGGAATTATTCTACCACCATAAGCAGGATGTTGAAAGAGGTATGATTTCAATTATACCTAGAATATATCTGCAAAAACAAATGTCCCACGAAAGCAAGAGGTTTACTTTGCTGCTCATAGTATGAACAGATAGCGGATTTGCACACACATACTCCTTTTATCCTGCAGATTTTCTAACAGGCAAGGTGGGTGCAACAATTCCATGTTGTTCACCAATAATAGTAGTCAGAATACATTACTATATGAAAATTATTTGTCAGATGAGATACACATGATTTCATCTAAATAACTGTAGAGAAACTAACTGGATCCAGAATTTTTATTCTCTTTTCCTTGATGAGTTGGGGGGAGGTAAAGAAAGAGTCTTTCTTTTATCAGTCATGATAGTGTAAGTGCTTGGCATGTTTATAAAAGTTCAGTTCAGTTTAGTTCAGGCACTCAATTGTGTCCAGCTCTTATAATGGTTATTACTATTGAATTTTGGAAAGCATAATCTCCTGGATAGTAACATCTATTTCTGCTTTATTGACTATGCCAAAGCCTTTGACTGTGTGGATCACAATAAGCTGTGGAAAATTCTGAAAGAGATGGGAATACCAGGCTACCTGACCTGCCTCTTGAGAAACCTATATGCAGGTCAGGAAGCAACAGTTACAACTGGACATGGAACAACANTCACTGTTGGACTTTGAGAACAAATTGACAAACCTTTATGTTCAACTGAACGAAAACTTCTATTTAAATAAATTCTTTAGAAGGAGTGGTCCATTAGCACTTATTTTTATAAATAGTTTTATCTGAAATAAATGACTTTATATAGCACCAATATTTACTTTGGCAGTTAGCTCTGTTCACATTAAGTCCCTTACATTTTGTTATTTTTCCATGCATATACTATGTCTTTTTGTAGCCATTGTAATTAGCATCCCTTAAACAGAAGGTCCAAGAGTCATTTAATTTGTGACTCATATTACTCATATAAGAGGGCACAGGCTGTGGTTATTTAAATATTAACATGATGAGCAACTGCAAACAGAATCCAGAAAAGAAGCTGGTTAAGGATAACATCAAACAAGTGTCAAAACATTTTGACTCAACTCAGCAGGAAAAAACAGATTTGGGCTCAGATTGTAATCTTGATTTTACTCTTCATAGTTAAATAGAATAGAATAAAATTTATCTCCTATTGTGGTAACCAAACAGAGAAAAGAGACCGTTTTTATAGTGAGCAGTTTGGAAGATAGAATAGTATCTCCCTCTGGAGCACAGATATCCTTATGCAAATTATCTTCAATTTCCCCAAGACTGAAGGTACTTTGCTGTGAGTGCAGGTATCATTTTGTCCTCTCAGTGTTTGTAGCCTTGTGAGAAATGACACTTGGGGAATCATACGAGGAAATGCTGATACATTTGGCTAATGTTATTGCTGTGAGTAATAAACTCCTTTGCTTCTGACCCTGTAGTCTTTTACTTTCTTCCAGAATCTACGAAACTCTGTGGCAGATTATCTTGTTAGCTTGCAAGTAGAGCAGTTCTCAGACCCTTCATCGTTATTGTCAGGGAGGTAGTACATGCTCTCTATTTTGCTTTTTTCAAGATAATATTGAGGACTGTAATGAGCCAAACAATACACATGCTTAAAATTAATTCTGTATTTTAATAAAGACTTAACAACTTCTCTGAAAATTTTAAAGATCTTTGTATGAAGGGAGCTTCCCTTGTGGCTCAGAGGTTAAAGCATCTGCCCACAATGCAGGAGACCTGCGTTTGATCCTTGGGTGGGGAAGATTCCCCTGAAAAAGTAAATGGCAACCCACTCCAGTATTCTTGCCTGGAGAATCCCATGGACGGAGGAACCTGATGGGCTACAGTCCATGGGGTCCAAAGAGTCAGACATGACTGAGCGATTTCACTTTCACTTTATATGAAGACAACTCAAGGCTACTCTCACTGTGATTCAACTCTGGCTATTTTTGTTGCTCCAGATCAGTAAGTAGATCAGAATCCAAGTTAGAACAAATCCATAAAGGGTAAAGAGTAAATAATTTTTTAAATCTGTGACTCAGTGTGTTCATCAAATCATGTTTATAAAAGATGTATGGAAACCAGAAAGTTATGTGTATTTCCAAAAACAAAACCCCACAAAGGTTTGTTTTTTTTGTTTAAAAACTGTGACTAATTCTTACAATAACATCTTGGGAAACCAAAAGGGTTTCATGTATGTTTATTCATTTGTTCCAAAAATTCTTCCTATTTGATTAAATTATAGATAGCAAATATGTGAGTCATTGTGGTATGAGGGATATTGTACCAATTCTCAGATATACAAACTGATTTAAAAAAAACAAAACAGTAGTCTGTGATCTAATTTTATTTTATCAATGAAGAAAGCATTATTTTACATTTGAAATAGTATAGTTATGAGAAATCATTTAAAACCTGCTTCTTTTACATTATTTATGATACAAAATGTAAAGCCACTTCATGCAAAATAAATTTTAATAGAATTTGTGGATATAGCCATGTATATAGTTTATTTATTGTAGGTAATAATGTGAAATTTAGAAATAACAGTTTGACAAGCAGAGAGAGAAAGTAAGACAACTTATGTGGAAAACAGAAAAGTTATGACTAAGACCAAGACAGGAAATGGTAACTTATATAATCCTGTACAAAGCCACTAAGTGTTGACAGATCTCTGAACAGTGGACAATTAACATGCAAAAGGTAATTTTAAGATTTTTTTCCCCATGTTTTCTTATCTGATGTCTTGCACCATTTTAATAATGATTAAATATACTCATTGTGTGTTAGGCAAAGAAGCTGAGGTATATTATTATTATTTGACAGTAGCACTAAATTATAGCAACTTGGAAATTATCTGTAGTACAGAGGTTCAATTCAGTTCAGTCACTCAGTCATGTCCAACTCTTGCGACCCCATGAATCACACCACGCCAGGGCTCCCTGTCCATCACCAACTCCCGAAGTTCACTCAGACTCACGTCCATCGAGTCAGTGATGCCATCCAGCCATCTCATCCTCGGTCGTCCCCTTCTCCTCCTGCCCCCAATCCCTCCCAGCATCAGAGCCTTTTCCAATGAGTCAACTCTTCACATGAGGTGGCCAAAGTACCAGAGTTTCAGCTTTAGCATCATTCCTTTCAAAGAACATCCAGGGCTGATCTTCTTCAGAATGAACTGGTTGGATCTCCTTGCAGTCTAAGGGACTCTCAAGAGTCTTCTGCAACACCACAGTTCAAAGCATCAATTCTTCAGCACTCAGCTTTCTTCACAGTCCAACTCTCACATCCATGCATGACCACTGGAAAAACCATAGCCTTGACTAGATGGACCTTTGTTGGCAAAGTAATGTCTCTGCTTTTAAATATGCTATCTAGGTTGGTCATAACTTTCCTTCCAAGGAGTAAGCGTCTTTTAATTTCAGAGGTAGTCACTGCTTTGGGGTTTCTTCTTTTAAAAGAAATTAAACTAATCAGGCCTATCTTGTAAAAATTCCCATATAATTGGACTCATTTCAAGAATATGAGATCTTGAAAGCAGTTGATATTAAGATTGAATTTTAAATTATTAAAAAAGTTATGCCTGAAAATTAATGTATATTTATATTGAAATTATAGGAATATGTTTAGATTAAATAGACCTTATATAATAAATATTTTACTATATATTTTTATAATTCTACCTAAGCAAGAAACAGGGTAAACTTCAATTTTCATATTCAAAACAAAACTAGGTACAAGTATAATTAGATTGTTTGTTTTTTAAGAAACATATTACTGGATTAAAAATGTAATTCTGTACATGACTCTTTGTATGAAAATAATTTTTATTGACCAAGAAAGCCCTAACTTACCCTCAATTTGAATAAACTTTAAGTTATTTTTTTTATTTTTTACCATAGTCCCCAGACCTATCTTTTCTTACGGTATCTACTTTAGAAAATTTGTCGTTGGAAATTCTTCCTCTGTCCCATGAAATGTAAATCTACAACTTAAAGATGTGTTTTTCAAGGACTTGAAAGTTATCCCTTTGATAAATAATCATCAAGAAGATGGGGCCCCTATCTTCCAGTCTCTGTAGGGGAGTAGGACCCTAACTTTGTTAAACCAATTAGCAAACACAGATGGCATAATCACATGGACCAACCTCCATCCCTAATGTCCTCCAATACTGTTACATTAGCTCACCTCATTCTTTAAAGATCCTCTTGTCCTTGGTTTCAGTGGACTTGAGTATGATATATCTCCCCACTACAATAGTCTTAACCTCTATTGCAACAGTCTTGAATAAAGTCTTCCTTGCCTTTTTAACTCTATCTGGTACAAGTTTTCTTTGGCAGTTCATTATGATAATATCCTCAAGAATATTTCAATATTAAATTAATTATTCCCAAATGCCCTTCCAGCTGTTTTCCCTCCCAGAATTGAAATATACGAATCCACCATCAATAATGTTATTCCAAAAATATTTTGGGAAAATATGAAATAGATGGTAACATAAGACAACTGTGATCATTTGTGTTTTCAGCCTATTCTAAAAAAATCCTTGTGGTCACTTAAGATATCTATAAGTTTTTGAGAATACTGTTCATTAAGCCCTTACTTCTAACACCACTATTGGCAAACATCTCTAAGCAATGTTGAAATTATGTATTAATAGTAGAAAAATTAGAATTAAAAATAAATATAGTAGTTGAGCAGTAACATTTTACTTAAGTAATAAACTTTTATTTATGTGAAGAATAAAATACAGCTGCCATAGTGTCAGAAACTAAAAATCAAGATAAGATAAAACACAAATGAATTGCTGCTGCTGCTGCTGCTGCTGCTGCTGCTAAGTCGCTTCAGTCATGTCCGACTCTGTGCGACCCCATAGACGGCAACCCACCACGCTCCCCCATCCCTGGGATTCTCCAGGCAAGAACACTGGAGTGGGTTGCCATTTCCTCCTCCAATGCATGAAAGTGAAAAGTGAAAGGGAAGTTGCTCAGTCGTATCCCACTCGTAGTGACTCCATTGACTGAAGCCTACCAAGCTCCTCCATCCATGGGATTTTCCAGGCAAGAGTACTGGAGTGAGGTGCCATTGCTTTCTCTGACAAATGAATTGACTAATTATTTAAACTAGAGATAAAGTCAACAACATCTTAAGAACCATCCAGCCCGGAAGCTTGCTGATGAGACGTCCAGAGCCACCTGGTAGGATTGATGCAAATGAGTGATTCTTTCCCCAGTTTTACATGACCTTTAATTTTGAACAAGTGATGTTTTCTTCTTCCCATAACTTTTTACTCAGTTTCTAGAAACACAGGAAGGTAATCAAAAATATGAGATAAAATAGCACTGTAAACTGAAGGTTTTAGTAAATTAGGCATTGATTTTGCTTTAATTATAAAGGATTCTAAAACAAAAAGGAAATAAAATAACCATAAGGTCATTGCTGCTGCTGGGAAGAAGAAAACATCACTTATTCAAAATTAAATGTAAAGTAAAATAAAATAAAAAGTAAAAAACAAACAAACAAACAAACAAAATTAAAGGTCATGTAAAACTGGGGAAAGAATCATTCAGTTGCATCAATCCTACCAGGTGGCTCTGGACGTCTCATCAGCAAGCTTCAGGCTGGATGGTTCTTAAGATGTTGTTGACTTTATCTCTAGTTTAAATAATTAGTCGATTCACTTGTATTTTATTATCTTATTAATTAAAAATGCTAGAAGTCTCTAAACTCTTTGTATAGAGTGAGTATTTTCTCGGGTTTTCCCATGATGAAACCAGTAATAGTTCATTGTTCTGGGCCACTAAGCTTTGATTGCCAAGTGTTAAACTGACGGACTGAGGGAGATGTTCTGTGTGGCAGTAAGGAGGCAAAGAATAAGTAGGCTATTAACCGACATTCTCTGGAGCAAACATCATGCTAGACAAATTCAACCTAAATCAGAAAAATGTGCAACCACGAGCAAACCAGAAAGAAAACCACATATCAAAACAGAGCATTCTGACTTTGCAGGGTAAAGAGAGTGAATGCACTACTGCCATAAACAGAGACGTGATGGATCTCACAAGCATACTACTGAGACAAACTCAGAAGGGTACACTGTGTTCTGAACAGATATGCAGCCATGCTTTTAGGGAAAACATATACAAGAATGTTCACAGCATCACAGTTCATAGAATCAAAATCTGGAATCAACCAAATGTCTATCAACATTAGAATAGATTAAACAAACCTTGCCGTATCCGTGCAACAAAATATTACACAATAATGATACTGAATAAACTACTGCTAGACTGTTGTTGCTGTTCAGTCGCTAAGTCATGTCTGACTCTTTGCGACCTCATGGACTGTAGCACATCAGTCTTTCCTGTCCTTCACTCTCTCTCAGTTTTCTCAGATTCATGTCCATAGAGTCAGTGATGCCATCTAACCATCTCATCCTCTGCCTCCCTTTTCTCCCGTTGCCTTCAGTCTTTTCCCGCATCAGGGTCTTTCCCAATGAGTTGGCTCTTCTCATGATAATGAAAAAACTGCTACTAGGTATATAATATCAAATGAAAGAAGCCAGATACTAAAGTGTATACACTGTATGATTCCATTTATGTATAGTTCAGAAAGGTCAGAAAAGGGTGCAAGGGTGTATTGCTAACATTACTCTCTTTCTTGGCCTGTATACTCTTACATGGGTGGATTTAGTTCCTGAAAATTTGTAAAGCTAAACTCTGATGATTTGTGCACTTATATGTTTATAGTTTTTAAGTATACTGAAAATATGTATCTTCAAAATATAATACTCTTTCATTTTTAGTATAATTGTAACTTGTAAAGAGATGTCTTTCACAAAGCCAAATATGTTTTACACGAATAGGTTTGAAAATACAAATTAATTTAACTTGGATGACTTTTGTGGTTAGAAAAAACTTAGTCACTTGACTTCTGCAATTGTTTCTTTTAAGAGGAAGGCAAAATAGATAAAAATAAAGAGTTAGAATATTGCTTTTGCAATTCATCAGAAAAATATTGAGAAATATTTGAGGCTGTTCATTTAGTAACATAATTTGAATTCTATTATTAAATATTATATTTAAATATTTTAGTGACTGCTTATCTTATGCTTTACAGTGTAAAAAGAACCACAAACAGCTGATTTCTCTTCACAATATATCTGTGACATATATTTTAGTAAGTGTTGGGGCAAATAATTATAATTATAAAATTTCTGCCTGACACTGAAATCAGCGGTATATGTGCACTAGACTGCAATTTCTCTGAAGGTGGATGTGCATCTTACTCAATATTTTGGCTGCCTTTACATATAGGTAATATATAGTCTACTAAGGCCTATAGAAAGAATGAATGTACTAAACAATGGAAAACATGACAAATTTTAGGGGATCCCTTTACATGAGGTTATACAATTACAGGATCTCCAAAATTTCCAAACAGAAGAGTTTCAGTGGTTTGGGGTGAGAATGATCGTTTATTCTAGTGTAAGTGGCATCTGCAATGATGGATAAGTTTAGAAAGGGTAGAGGTTGAAAAAGACACCATGTTTAGGAAGATATAAAGGACTCCATCCAGTAAATACTAGCACTGTTTAAGTTCATCTCTCAGAGTGATCATAGCTTTCAGTTGTACCTAACCTTTATATTAAGCCCATTGAGACGTAGAACATCATTTACCCGTTTATTTCTATGCAACGCCACTTCTTAGTTTATGTTTTTGTGCATATATATATATATATGTACATACACACACATATATATATAAAAATATGGTCATTTATCTATATATCTATGTAGATATATAGATATAAATGTACAGATACATAGAAAGAGATGTTTGATTAAGTGTAAGCTAACATCTTAATTTCCCACCATTAAAACAAAGAATGTGTTTCTAGTTTTATAGTACAAAGATATGAACACAAATCACAAGAGACTCAATTCACCTTAAACATTTCATTTCACTTAGAAAATAGAGCAGTTATCACCAGTGTCCTGAAGTCAGATTGTTCTAAAGGCATGGAATCGCTGAATTTCTAGGAGCATGAGTCATAATTACCTTACCTTCACAGGTAGGGGAATCTCAACAACTTTCATCAAATCCTTGTGAGGAAATGATGTAGGCACTATTATCAGTTATTTGCACTTGAAAATTTGCTAAAACGACTGCTAGGACAATGGTGGAGTAATTGTAGACATGCTGCAGTGTCTTGAGTCATGACTCTTTCATCCTTGGAGTGCAGCCCAGGTGTCCTCCTTTACCAGGGCAGCATGACCACTGGCTGCCAGGTGTTCTCACCTGCACTGAGAGCGCCTGGGCTACATGGTAACAGAGGTTCTCCATGTGAACTTTGCCTTGCAGAGTCTATGTTCTAAATTCTTGAATTCTGCAAGTGAAATATTGATGAAGTCATCTATGGCTGAACATTTCTCTGCATTAATGAAATGAATTTAAAAAAAATTCTGAGTTCCTTTGTTTTCTCTACAACTTTGTGAATAACATGCAATTGGAAACTACACCTTTGAAAAGAGACATCTAACGATGCAGTCTATTTTCTTGAGTCAAGTCACTTTTGTTTCCATCAAGAGATGCCAATAAGTTTTCCATTTGAAACAGCATATAATTAGTGGGGCTTCCCTGATGGCTCAGTGAGTAAAAATCTGCCTGCAATGCAGGAGACATGGGAGACATGGGTTTGAACCTTGGGAGATGTGGGTTCGATCCCTGGGTTGGGAAGATCTCTTGGAGGAAGAAATGGCAATCCACTCCAGTATTCTTGCCTGGAAAATCTGATGGACAGAGGAGATTGCCTGGCTACAGTCCAGAGGTTCACAAAGAGCTGGACACGACTGAGCAACTAAACACAGTGGGGATTGATAAAGTCTATTTCAGTTTCCCATGAAAACACGTGCTGCTGCTGCTAAATCACTTCAGTCGTGTCCGACTCTGTGCGACCCCATAGATGGCAGCCCATCAGGCTCCCCTGTCCCTTGGATTCTCCAGGCAAGAACACTGGAGTAGGTTGCCATTTCCTTCTCCAATGCATGAAAGTGAAGTCACTCAGTTGTGTCTGACTCTTAGCGACCCCATGGACTGCAGCCCACCAGGCTCCTCTGTCCATGGGATTTTCCAGGCAAGAGTATTGGAGTGGGGTGCCATTGCCTTCTCCCATGAAAACAAGTGACGACAAAAAAAATCAGAATGCTTCAAAAATAATGAATTGTTTTCTGTTGAGTAACTTATTTGTCAGAAATAATATTTAGCTTTATTGTGAAGGTGTGATGATTTGAATCACCAAAGAAAAGTATTTTGCAGGACAGAGCTATGACTGTTCTACTTAACAAAATTGTATAAGGCTATGTTGCAATTAGAGTCAGAAGATAAAGCACTCTAGATTTTCTAAAGAAAGTATTAGCTTACTCCATGTATTTTGGCCACTGGTCTTTGTATTTCTTTGTTATTGCTATACTGTAGTGATATCCAGTGGGGCCTTGAAAATATCAATAATAAATTTCACTGTTTGAATTTTATATAAACAATAAAAGTACTTTCTCTTTTCCTTCCAAGACTGCATGTTTAAACTCCTACGAGCAGCTTGAGAAAATTACACTTTCCTCCGATTCAGGTTGAAAAGGCCAAGGGACTGTATCAGTTGTCAACTGAAAGGAGCAGCAATGCTTTATTCTAGGTCAGTCAGAGTTCATAAGTGATATCTGAAAAATGCAGATCCATGAAAATGGGGTTTAAAAAAGTGTCTAAAAATAGATATTTGTCTTAACAATATGGGATGTGGGCATACATCCCACAAGGAGCTAGACCCTGGCTTAGACCATAAGTTTTGAAAGTAGTGCAGTTAGGTTCAAATCTTGAGTCTCTTTCCAGTTGATGAGTTATTTGAATGTAATGCTCAATTTTATTATATACATAATGAAAATATTTCAAATTTCTTCCAAATAAAAAATAAACAGGATAACAGGTTTACTTAGCTCAATGCACATGCAACATTGTTAGCTACTATAATTACTATTAGTAATAATAGAATCTTGGTAAAATTTTTATATGTAATACTGACTTTATTTCAGGTTTTACGTGAATTTTCAATTGTCAATTTTATTAATGCTATATCAAATGACTTTCCTTGCCCTCTACTATATTTCTCAGTCACTGGACCCCACTCTTTAATTAAAACACATTTCAAGTTTTATATTACTAAAAAGGTAATTTTTGTTTGTAGCNAATTACTATTAGTAATAATAGAATCTTGGTAAAATTTTTATATGTAATACTGACTTTATTTCAGGTTTTACGTGAATTTTCAATTGTCAATTTTATTAATGCTATATCAAATGACTTTCCTTGCCCTCTACTATATTTCTCAGTCACTGGACCCCACTCTTTAATTAAAACACATTTCAAGTTTTATATTACTAAAAAGGTAATTTTTGTTTGTAGCAAAAAATATAATTTTTTCACCAAATCAAAATTTTAAAACATAAAATTTAAGTTAAATATATACTTTGTTCTTTCTCGAGAATTTGGAGATGATCAGTTCAGTTCACTCGCTCAGTCGTGTCCGACTCTTTGCAACCCCATGAATCGCAGCACGCCAGGCCTCCCTGTCCATCACCAACTCCCGGAGTTCACTCAGACACATGTCCATCGAGTCCGTGATGCCATCCAGCCATCTCATCCTCTGTCGTCCCCTTCTCCTCCTGCCCCCAATCCCTCCCAGTATCAGAGTTTTTTCCAATGAGTCAACACTTTGCATGAGGTGGCCAAAGTACTGGAGCTTCACCTTTAGCATCATTACCTCCAAAGAAATCCCAGGGTTGATCTCCTTCAGAATGGACTGGTTGGATCTCTGTGCAGTCCAAGGGACTCTCAAGAGTCTTCTCCNCTTTTCCAATGAGTCAGATCTTCGCATGAGTTGGCCAAAGTGCTGGAGTTTCAGCTTTAGCATCCTTCCTTTCAAAGAAATCCCAGGGCTGATCTCTTTCAGAATGGACTGGTTGTATCTCCTTTCAGTCCAAGGGACTCTCAAGAGTCTTCTCCAACACCACAGTTCAAAAGCATCAATTCTTCGGTGCTCAGCCTTCTTCACAGTCCAACTCTCACATCCATACATGACTACTGGAAAAACCATAGCCTTGACTAGATGGATCTTAGTTGGCAAAGTAATAAAGACACATATTAATCAACTAACAAAGATCAAATACAAAGATCAAACACAAAGATCAAATATTAAAAGCAGCGAGGGAAAAACAACAAACACACAAGGGGATTCCCATAAGGATAGCAGCAGATCTTTCAACAGAAACTCTTCAAGCCAGTAGGAAATGGGAAGACATACTTAAAGTGATGAAAGAAAATAACCTACCGCCCAGATTACTGTACCCAGCAAGTATCTCATTCAAATATGAAGGAAAAATAAAAAGCTTTACAGACAAGCAAAAGCTGAGAGAATTGAGCACCACCGCACCAGCTCTCCAACAAATGCTAAAGGATATTCTCTAGACAGGAAACACAGAGAGGGTGTGTAAACTCAAAACCAAAACAATAAAGTAAATGGCAATGGGATCACCAGTTCAGTTCAGTTCAGTCACTCACTCATGTCCAACTCTTTGCGACTTCATGAATCACAGCATGCCAGGCCTCCCAGCCATCGTCAACTCCCAGAATTCATTCAGACTCACGTCCATTGAGTCAGTGATGCCATCCACCCATCTCATTCTCTATCATCCCCTTCTCCTCCTGCCCCCAGTCCCTCCCAGCTTCAGAGTCTTTTCCATTGAGTCAACTCTTCGCNTTCCACTGTTTCCCTGTCTATTTCCTATGAAGTGATGGGACTGGATGCCATGATCTTCATTTTCTGAATAAATCACAGTGGTAGATATTATTGTTGTTGTTATCTTATAAATACTTAAAACTGAGGTTCAGTACCACTAAGGACCTCTTCTAAGTGGTAAATGGAAGAGTCAGTTTTGGACTTAAACCTGTCTGCATCAATAGCCCAGTGTGGTAACCCTCAAATTCTAAGTGAGACAGATTTCTAAACCTTCTCTAAAATATTGAATGTCATATCCTACTGGGGAAAAAAAAAAAAAAGCTAACATGCAGATTGAAGAGTCTTATCGCTCTTCCTTCTGTTGAGCATAACCTAGGCTTGTACTATATTTGCACACTGTCTGTCTGTCAAATTTAGTTCCCAAGCAGAAACTTCGTCTAACACAACATTCTGCCTAGAGGTTCACACATTGCTGGCACTTGGTAAGTGTTCATAACAATATGAATGGCGTCTGTTTACTGAAAGGAACTTTGCTGTTAATGCTTATTTGGTATTTGTTCAAATATATATTTAGCAGTGNCAAATTTAGTTCCCAAGCAGAAACTTCGTCTAACACAACATTCTGCCTAGAGGTTCACACATTGCTGGCACTTGGTAAGTGTTCATAACAATATGAATGGCGTCTGTTTACTGAAAGGAACTTTGCTGTTAATGCTTATTTGGTATTTGTTCAAATATATATTTAGCAGTGCTAATTGCTGAAAACATTCTAATCTCTTAATATATGTAAAAGATTGTTTATATTAATATTTGCCAATAATAGCCTCAGTTTGGCATAGTCTGGTCCGAGATAGACTAGACTCATAGTAAATATATCTAGCCAAGATCTATTCTAGTTCATCAGTTAGCGACTGTTTAGCATTTGGTGGATATTTAGACATATTATTTACCTACCCTTGTAGTAAACATCTAGACAAATAAATCAGTCTTCAGGAATTTATCATCTAGTGCACTGGAATTTTGCCTGTGCGTGCATGTTAAGTCACTTCATTCTTGTCCAATTCTTTGGACACTATAGGCTCCAGCTCACCAGGGTCCTCTGTCCATGGGATTCTCCAGGCAAGAATACTGGAGTCAGTTGCCATTCCCTTCTCCAGGGGATCTTCCTGACCCAGGGAACCCATGTCTCATGTCTCCTGCATTGGCAGGCGGGTTCTTTACCACTAGCACCACCTGTACAATTTGGTATAAGTACTATGGAGTTAATACAACAGAGGGGGCATCAGAACTAGGATTAGAGATTGGAGAAGTCACACTACAGAAACTGATACCTCAATAAGACCTGAAATGTTTTCATAAATTAGCCAGGTAAAGAGCAAGTGGAAGAGGATTCCAGAGGGAAAAATTTGTTCAAAGAACTAAAGGTTAGGGAAAGAGAAAGGCATTGTTAGAAAAACTGAATATAGTTCAGAATGGTCCAAAGAGTAGTGGCAAAATAGGAAGTTGAAAGGTAGGTAGACATCATCCTAATGAGCTTTATAAGCCTTAATACCTCTGCNCATCTTTGCATGAAATGTTCCCTTGGTATCTCCAATTATCTTGAAGAGATCTCTAGTCTTTCCCATTCTGTTCTTTTCCTCTATTTCTTTGCATAGGTTGTCATAAATTCTCAAAGGAAGACTAACCTTGAACATAAATTTATTCTGCTTGAGTCTTCTCCCAGGCATCATAAATTCAGTGTCTTCAAGATTTTTGCACAGAGGACACAGACAGTTCTTCATTTTCCCTAAGACAAGTCATCTCATACTCCTTTAAAAAGAAGTATAATAATAATTACTAGGACCTAGACAGATAGAAAGCAATTCTCCCTATAGGTCAGTATGGGAAGGAAAACAGAAGAGCATGAGCAGTAGAAAAGAAAGCAAATCTATATCTTGATGCTCAGGGAAATGTGTACTAAATTTCCATTATGTTCAGAGGATATAATTATGCCTCTTATGGCTTGTGAAAAATAACATTTGAAATAAACATCTGATATTTTTGAAGTCCTTATATATTTACTTAAGACACTAATAGTACAGAATGTTGCTCACACTATTCCTGTATTTCAGATTCTAGCACTCTCTACTCTAATGGTGCTCAGCTATTTTTCCTATGAATTTTCATACAGGAATTTAAAATAATTTTATCTGCACTTCATCATAAATCTGCCTTCAAGAAAGCAGCAGGACTTCAGAAAAAAATTGCTTATACACTTAATCTTCTGTCTTTGCGAAGCATCACCCTGCATAAGAAGAATATTGCTTATTCTTTATTTAGAAAACTATATCATACATATGATTTTCTCAAAAAAAAAAAAGGAGAAGAAGAAAGGGAAAAGACTTGGCAAAACTAAAGAAATGTTATTGTTTTCCTTTAGTTAAATGTTATGCACTAAATTAAATGATCTTTTAAACAGCTAATGGAGCCTATTTTAAGGTGGTAATTAATAATGTTAGAAGTTAGGTTTGCATTATACAAGTCTGGAGAGATAAGCTTGAGTTGAATCTTATACTTATTAATTGTGACAGTGGAAAAGTTATTTAAACTCCCTAAGCTTCATTTGTTTAATAAACAAATAAGAGTTGATACCTACTGCCAAGTGTTTTGGTAAAAAAAAAAAAAAAATCCTGTAAGTGAAAACTATATTGTAGGTGGCCAATTAACTGTGGCTATAATCTCGTCATTGTTTTCCAGTCTCTCAGTCATCTCCAATTCTTTGCAGGAATGAAGCATGCCAGGCTCCTCTGTCTTCCAATATCTCCTGGATTCTACACAAATTAAAGTCTATTGAGTCAGTGATGATATCTAAATATCTCATCCTCTGTTGCAGCTGCCTCCTTTGCCTTCAATCTTTTCCAGCATCAAGGTNCTTTGCAGGAATGAAGCATGCCAGGCTCCTCTGTCTTCCAATATCTCCTGGATTCTACACAAATTAAAGTCTATTGAGTCAGTGATGATATCTAAATATCTCATCCTCTGTTGCAGCTGCCTCCTTTGCCTTCAATCTTTTCCAGCATCAAGGTCACTGGCAATGAGTCAGCTCTTCTCATCAGGTAGTGAAAGTATTGCAAGTTCAGCTTCATCCTCAGTCCTTCCAATGAATATCCAGGGTTGATTTTCTTTGGGACTGGCTAGTTTGATCTCCTTTAGGTCCAGGTGACTCTCAAGAGTCTTATTCTGCTCCACAGTTCAAAAATAGCCATTTTTCAGTGCTCAGGCTTCTTTATAGTTCAACTCTCATACCCATACGTGACTACTGGGAAGAGCATAACTTTGACTATATGGATGTTTGTTGGCAAGGTGATGTCTCTGCTTTTTAATATGCTGTCTAGCTTTGTCATAGCTTTCCTTCCAAGGAGCAAGCATCTTTCAATTTCATGGCTGCAGTCACCATCTGAAGTGATTTTGGAGCCCTAGAAAATAAAATCTGTCACTGCTTATACTTTTTCCCCTTCTATTTTCCAAGCAGTGATGGGGTCAGATGCCATCATCTTAGTCTTTTATTTATTTATTTATTTTATATATATATATATTTTTTAATTATTTTTACTTTATTTTACTTTACAATACTGTATTGGTTTTGCCATACATTAAATATTGAGTTTTAAGCCAACTTTTTCACTCTCTTCTTTCACCATGTAGAGGATCTTTAATTCCTCTTCCATTAGAGTGGTATTATCTACATATCTGAGGCTGTTATTATTTCTCCTTGCAGTCTTAATTTCAGCTTGTAATTCATCCAGCCAGGCATCTCACATGATGTACTCTGCCTATAAATTAAATAAGCAGAGTGCAAACATACAGACTTGTTGTACTCCTTTCCCAGTTTTGAAGCAGTCGGTTGTTCCATGTAAGGTTCTAACTGTTGCTTTGTGACCTGCATAAAGGTTTCTCAGGAGACAGGTAATGTGATCTGGTATTCCCATCTCTTTAAGAATTTTCCACAGTTTGTTGTGATCAACAAGTCAAAGGCTTAAGCGCAGTCAATGAAGCAGAAGTAGATGTTCTTCTCGAGTTCTTTTGTTTTCTCTATGATCAGGAGAACATTGGCAATTTGATCTTTGGTTCTTCTATCTTTTCTAAACCCAGCTTGTACACCTGGAAGTTCTTAGTTCATGTACTATGGAAGCCTAACATGTAGGATTTTGAGAATAACCTTGCCAGCATGTGAAATGAACACAAATGTATGGTAGTTTAAACATTCTTTGGTGTGGCCTTTCTTTGGGATTGAAATGAAAACGGGCCTTTTCCAGTGCTGCAGCCATTGCTGAGTTTACTAAATTTGCTGGCATATTGACTGGAGCACTTTAATAGCATCATCTTAGGATTTGAAGTAGCTCAGTTGGAATTGCATCATCTCCAGAAGCTTTGTTTGTAGTAATGCTTCCTAAGGCCCTCTTGACTTCACATTCCAGGATATCTGGCCTTTGGTGAGTGACCACATCATTATGGTTATCTGGGTCATTCTGCCAAGTCGCTTCAGTCGTGTCCAACTCTGTGCGACCCCATAGATGGCAGCCTACCAGGCTCCCCCGTCCCTGGGATTCTCCAGGCAAGAACACTGGAGTGGGTTGCCATTTCCTTCTCCAGTGCATGAAAGTGAAAAGTGAAAGTGAAGTCGCTCAGTCATGTCCGACTCCTAGCAACTCCATGGACTGCAGCCTACCAGGCTCCTCCGTCCATGGGATTTTCCAGGCAAGAGTACTGGAGTGAGGTGCCATTGCCTTCTCCAATCTGGGTCATTAAGACCTTACTAATATAATTATTCTGTGCATTCTTGTCACCTCTTCTTAACCTCTTCTGCTTCTATTATGTCCTTACTGTTTCTGTCCTTTATAGTGCCCATCCTTGCATGAAATAGTCCCTTGATATCTCCAATTTTTTTGAAGAGATCTCTAGTCTTTCCCATTCTATTGTTTTCTTCTATTTCTTTGCATCATTCATTTAAGAAGGTCTTCCTATCTCTCCTGCTGTTCTCTTTAATGCTGTATAACCTATAGTTCTATAATTACAGATTTTGATCAGAGTTTTAATGTTTTTTAAACAAGCAAAACTGCATTCTTATTGAATTTTCATGTTCTCCTGAAAGATTGACTACCAAAGTATTGTACTATTATGATTGTATTTGTTACTGAAAAGTGAAATTGAGATTATGTTTTTATAACTCCTTTCTTCCATTTATATATAATAACTCTAGAAATAGTTCATTATTATTTACATAATCCAGTGATTTAATATGCATCCATTTTTGCCATATTGCTGATTGAGACACTGAAACAGAGAAATGTGATATTTTGACATATGAGCTTTATTTTCTTCTGCCTAAATTATTCCTAGATCTCAAGTTAAATGAGTAAAAAGGAGTATTTACTTGTACAACTCCCTAGAAAACTATTCAATGATGATAGTAATGTAACATTTATTTGGGAATATCCAGTGATAAATATTTCAGGCAGGTGTCTTAAATGGAAGAAAAAAATAAAAATAATTCTCAAATGGTCCGAAGTCAGTTCTGTCTCAGTCAAAGGCTGAATACAATTACCATTTACTATTTTTCAGAAGAGACACTTGAAATTATAAATGCAGAAAACAAAAAATATTTATCAAGAGCATGTTATGCAAAAGAGAACAGTGAAATAAAAGAAACTAACAACTGGAAACTGGGATAATAACTAAAGAGGTGATGTTAGAGCAAACCAACCTGCAAAGTGAGAACATTAAAAATATGTATATACAGTTATATATGGACTTCCCAGGTGGTACTAGTGGTAAAAAAAAAAAACCTCACCTGCCAATGCAGGAGACATGACACTCAGATTCATTCTCTAGGTTGGGAAGATCCCATCCAGAAGGGCATGGCAACTCACTCCAGCAATCATGCCTGGAGAATCCCAAAGAAAGAGGAGGGTCACCAAGAGTTAGACACAACACTACAAGGAAAATAAGGTAATGGAATTCTCTATACATAAATTTGATAATAAATGAAATGGGAGACATCACAGTAAATGTAATTCTGCCCCAAATTATGTATTTTAACAGAAGTCTGATTAAAATCTCAATATAGAGATGAACAAGATGGTGGAGGAGTAGGTGGGCATAGAGTACATTTCTCTCCCTGGATACATCAGGAATACACCTTCAGACGCAGAAGTGCATGCAGAACACCAGCTGAGAGTGGACAGGAGCACCTGGCCAGTGAAAAAGAGTATATATAACCATGTAAAACTCGGTAGGATGAAGACACTAGGCAGAAAAACACAGGAGTGTTCGTAGGACTGGACATGCCCTTGGTGGGTGGGGGAACTGAAGCAGGGGTCTGATCCCCACATCGATGCAATTTTCTGAGCCAAAGGAGAAACATTTAAGGCTGAATGTGAAACAGCTGATCTGTGGCAGCCCAAATGGAATGAGAATCAGACAGTTCTTACAGCAACCATACATACTCCAGATAGGAATGCTTGTTCCCTGGAAGATGCAGCAGCTGGGAGCTGGTATTCAGGGATTGTGGAGCAATTCCAGGGCAAGGGCTNATACTATATATATAGAATATATTTTTGGAATTGAATTCATATTTATAAAATAATACATATGTAAATATTCTATTTCATATTCTTTTCGATTATAAATTTTTACAAAATATTTAATATAATTCCCTGTGATATACAGTAGGTCATTGCTGGTTATATATTTCATATATAATAGTATATATCTGTTAATCCCAAATTCCAATTTAACCCTCCACCCCTTTTCCTATTTGGTAAGCATAAATTTGTTTTCTATGTCTGTAAGTCTATTTCTTTTTCATAAATAATTTCATTTATATCATCTCTCTGGATTCCACATATAAGTGATATCATATCATATGATATTTGTCTTTGTATGACTTACTTCTTTTAGTATGATAACCTCTAGGTTCATCCATGTTGCTGCAAATGACATTATTTCATTCTTTTTAATGGCTGAATAATATTCCATTATATATACATATACATACCTAGATGTATGTGTGTGTGTGTATATATATATATATATATATATATATATATGCCACATTCAAGCAAATATTTTCAAGATACTAGCAACTATCAAAGTAGATAGAAAGTACTAGGAACAATTTTTTGAAAAACAATTTTAAAACAAATGAATATATTCCCATACATGTGTAGCTTAAAAGTAATTTGGGATAAATAATTCGGCCTTTTCACGTTTGTTGCATAGTCTGGCTCTAAAAATGGCATTCTTGTTTTGTTCTCTCATATGATCAAGATTCTGTTACATATAACACAATGCTTTTTTTCTTCTGCTCTTTAATCCACAATTTGGACAACCTTCTCAGATACCTGGTGTAACACCATAACGCCTTCTGAACTGGAGTGCTATATCATAATCTCCATTTTTCTATGATTGTTTTTAATTGCTTCTGAGAACAATAGCAGCATAAAGGTGAAAAAAAAAAAAAAAAACCCAGAAGTGTTAACTAGAGAGGCTCAAGATAGCACCAAAGGAATGGACATGCTTAGCTGAATCTAGGTATACAAAAACAATTAAAATAATTACCTAGGAAGCAAGGAGAGGAGTATCCTTAGCTGGCAGGTAAGCGTGCACACAGGAGTACAGAAGGCTAGGAGCTGCAGTTCAGAGATATCACATGGAGACAGGCAAAAAGGAATGTGTTTAAAATGAAATATTATGATTTAAATCAATGCTACTGTCACCATTTAAAAAATTTTAGCTGTTGTAATAGATGGATGTATGGCAATATCTTTTCATGATTTTAATGGGCAATTTTCTAATGGTAAACGGCCATCTTCAGTTCAGTTCAATTCAGTTGCTCAGTCATGTCCTACTCTTTGCGACCCCATGAGCTGCACCACGCCAGGTCTCCCTGTCCATCACCAACTCCCGGAGTCCACCCAAATCCATGTCCATTGAGTCGGTGATGCCACCCAACTGTCTCATCCTCTGTCACTCTCTTCACCTGCCCTCAGTCTTTCCCAGCATCAGGGTCTTTCCCAATGCATTGGCTCCTCAACTCAGATGGCCAAAGTATTGGAGCTTAAGCTTTAGCATCAGTCCTTCCAATGAATATTCAGAATTGATTTCCTTTAGGATTGACTGGTTTGATCTTGCAGTCCAAGGGATTCTCAAGAATCTTCTTCAACACCACAATTCAAAAGCATCAATTCTTTGGCACTCAGCCCTCTTTTTGATCCAACTCTCACATCTNGGTGTAACACCATAACGCCTTCTGAACTGGAGTGCTATATCATAATCTCCATTTTTCTATGATTGTTTTTTAATTGCTTCTGAGAACAATAGCAGCATAAAGATGAAAAAAAAAAAAAAACCCCAGAAGTGTTAACTATAGAGGCTCAAGATAGCACCAAAGGAATGGACATGCTTAGCTGAATCTAGGTATACAAAAACAATTGGAGCTTAAGCTTTAGCATCAGTCCTTCCAATGAATATTCAGAATTGATTTCCTTTAGGATTGACTGGTTTGATCTTGCAGTCCAAGGGATTCTCAAGAATCTTCTTCAACACCACAATTCAAAAGCATCAATTCTTTGGCACTCAGCCCTCTTTTTGATCCAACTCTCACATCTATACATGACTACTGGAAAAACCATAGCTTTTACTGTATGGACTTCCTCAGCAAAGTGACATCTCTGCTTTTTAATGTGGTGTCTAGGTTTGTCATAACTTCCTTGTTCTATAACTGATTAAATGATTAGATTCATCAATGGAAATTTAAAAACAAACATAAAGAAAAATATTTTCTAATACATCATTTCATAAATTGTATGTTATTTATGCTCTATATACTTTTTGTCTCTACATGGTAAATGGAGCAAAAATCACAGTAACACACTAAGAG
This sequence comes from Neotragus moschatus, assembly GCA_006410615.1. NCBI lineage: Eukaryota > Metazoa > Chordata > Mammalia > Artiodactyla > Bovidae > Neotragus > Neotragus moschatus. The sequence goes on from SJYA01000871.1 coordinate 29,891, forward strand.
TTGTTTAAAAATTAGAGGGTTCACATCTTTGTCATTCAGATCCATTTTTGTGTGTTTGAGAGAAAGGAGTTAAGCTATACTTTAGATAAAGTGCATTTCAGATAGAGGGGTGAAAATATAAAGGAACCGTGCATCATAAAGTTATAGAAACGTTACCATTTGTGCAGAAATGAGTAAAGCAATCCTAGAGACCAAGTGGTCACAGATTTTTCTTAAGTTGCTTGTGGATGAGCTCTTCTTTCTCTCCTTTTGGAGTTTTTCTCATGATACTAGAAACTGAGTATGAATGTCATCTTTTTTTTTTTTTTTCCCCTAAACCTTGAAGGGCATGGCAGCCCACTCCAGTAGTCTTGCCTGGAGAATCCCCATGGACAGAGGAGCCTGGTGGGCTACAGTCCTTGGTGTCGCTAAGAGCCGGACACGACTGAGGGACTAAGCACATCACAGGAGATAAGCAGGATGATGCTTTCACCTAAGACAAACATCAGATGCAGCTGAGTTTCTGTGGAGTTTTCACATGTCAAAAAACTTGTTAGTTAGTCAGGGAGACCACTAAGTTTTAAAATAGTAGGTGTATGTGCATATAGTCACTCATTTATTTTGCCTACCAGTAATTGCCAGGTACTCACTCTTTAAATAAATTGACAGTTATTATTAAACCAAAACATATATTGAGACTCACAGAGAGCTGTTAAAGGAGGAATTATTTCAAGAACGAGATACTTAGTGGAATAAGACAGAGGTTAGATTTAAGAGAATTAATTGAGATAATAAGACTATGATAAGGTCCAGAATCCTATTGCTCATAAATGTCTCAATTCCCCAGAGTTAAAGGTCATGAATGCTATTTGTTATCTATCTCAACTGTATTTTATGGAGGAAGTGCATCTCTCACATTCATTTAGAGATTGTAGCAACTTTAATATTTAGCAGGAGCTATTGTCTGGTTTTCTGACAACCAAAAAAAAAAAAAAAAGAAAAAAAAAAAAACAACCTCTCATTTGTTTTTCCCTCTTCTCTACTTTCTGATAAAGAATCAGAACAGACCTGTCACTAATCCACAGTAGTAAAATTCTGGTGCAAATATTTCCTTTATCAACACATANAAAAACAAAAAAAAAAAAAAACAGAAAAAAAAAAAAACAACCTCTCATTTGTTTTTCCCTCTTCTCTACTTTCTGATAAAGAATCAGAACAGACCTGTCACTAATCCACAGTAGTAAAATTCTGGTGCAAATATTTCCTTTATCAACACATATTTTTCTGCAGTATGTTCTAAGTAATGAAAGTTGTCTGACAGTAGGGACTGTGTTTTTCTATTTATTATATTCAGGACCTAAAATAAATATGAAATAGGAATACTGAAGATTATAGTAAAAATGCCTAGAAAACTCTTAGAGTAGTCTACTGAAATGCATTATTGGATTACAAAATAGTTAATTGAAGTCATCATCATTACAATAGTTGATTCCTTTGATGTATTGCCTCTGGGCATGATTAAAGATTTAACAATAGTGGTCTTATATTCTGAGATGTGAAAAATGCCTAATCATTTGTTCAATAGCATAAGGATTATTTAGAATCAGGAAGCTAGGAAAATGCTGTCTGCATATAAATTAGCCTGAAAAATTTATTTTCCAATCATAACAGTATTTCTCACCTCTGAGGAATATATATATAAAGAAGAAAGAATATGTTCATTTTATTTAAAAAAAAAATGCAGTTTAAGAGCAAAGAAGAAGAGAGAATAGTTAGCTTTATGGAAAAAAAATACAGATTTAAGTCTCAGAAAACCTATGTTTTAGTTGCAGGGCCTCTACTTCCTTGCTAGGGATTTTCAGAAGGTTATAATATTTGTCTGGGTCTAGATCCATCTTCTTTTAAATAATGACCTCTAAGTTTGGTTCCAACTCTAACCTTCTGAAGGGGCTTCCATGATGGCTCAGTGGTATAAGAATCTGCCTGGCAATGCAAGAGATGCAGGAGCCACGGAGACACAGGTTCAATCCCTGGGTCGGGAAGATCCCCTGGAGTAGAAAATGACAACACTCCAATATACTTGCCTGGAAAATTCCATGGACAGAAGAGCCTGGCGAGCTATAGTCCATGAGATCACAGAGAGTCAGACATGACTGAGCACACACTCATTCCTAACCTTTTACATTGCTAAAGTAATACAATATGAGCATACTACCACAATATTGAGCTAAATTAACAATACTCAGGGTATTTATTTCAAAGAACATTATAACATTCTTAGGAAAAAAATAACTTCATTGTTATCATTCTTAAACAATGCTCAAAATTTTAGGTAGGGTTTAGAATACAAGCATCAAACTAAAGCAATGATTGAGAAAAAAAAAGATTAGAAATCTCTAGTGTTTAAACATTAAATACACACATTTAATTTCTCATAATATTAATAACTAACATTTATTGAGCATCTACTATGTGCCAAGTATTGTTCACATGAAGTGTGTGATATTACTACATCCAGTTTACAGAAGAAAAATGAGGCTCACAAACCTTTAGTAATTTTTCCCAAGTTCAAATATCAGTAAGTGAAAGTCAAAATCATAACCAGTCAAGCTATAGAACCCATCATTTTAACCTCTTCACTACAACATTATTGTCACATGTCTTCATGTAATCTCCACACATCAGCAAAAGCTCAATAGCACAAGTGCTCATTGATCATTCCTTTATTTCAGTTAACGAGAAAAATACATTTGTTTGAATTTTGTTCAAGTCAGACTATTAATGGTATATACCATCTTCTCAAAGGAGAAGTTGGAGAAGGCAATGGCACCCCACTCTAGTACTCTTGCCTGGAAAATCCCATTGACAGAGGAGCCTGGTGGGCTGCCCTCTATGGAGTCACACAGAGTCGGACACGACTGAAGCGACTTAGCAGCAGTAGCAGCAGTAGCAGCAGCAACACTTATTTAACTTAGTAACGAACATACAGTAGACATTATGTAAATAGTGAGGTCATTTTCCTTTAAACAAGAATTAACTTTATGTAAGTCTTTGATATTTGCTCTGTAAAAATTTCATTTTGAAGATATGCATTAGCTGCTGCTGCTGCTGCTGCTAAGGCACTTCAGTCCTGTCCGACTCTGTGTGACCCCACAGACGGCAGCCCACCAGGCTCCCCCGTCCCTGGGATTCTCCAGGCAAGAACACTGGAGTGGGTGGCCATTTCCTTCTCCAATGCAGGAAAGTGAAAAGTGAAAGTGAAGTCACTCAGTCAGTGTCTGACTCTTCATACCCCATGGACTACAGCCTACCAGGCTCCTCCGTCCATGGTATTTTCCAGGTAAAAGTATTGGAGTGGGTGCCATTGCCTTCTCCAATGCATCAGCTGGAAAGAACTAATAAATCTGAGAGAATGCAGCTTCCTTTAGAATCAAATTAGTTACTCCCTTATGCCTGGGGTTTAGAAGCTATGAAGGTGAGACTATTCTACTATGAACTTCATCAATAGTTAGGAAATTTAAATCTATTCACTAGAAGAAATTTCCTATTTGGAAGGACTTTTTCCATTTAAGCTTGCTATCAGTTTAGTAAAACACTTCTGACTTCTAGAAGTCATTTGCATGTATATATTCATGACCAAAAGGAGTTTGCTTGAAAATGATACAATATTATTCCCATTTTTAAGAATTTCTAGTTTCAAGAATGTCAGTACAAAGATTTAAATGTGTCTACCTAGATTAATATATGTCTATAGTGGAATTTTAAAAAATTGATCAAACATTTCAGTTTTAATATTTCATTACAATTAAGAATGTCAAATTTAGTTTTTTTTTTAATGAAATTATGGGCTTCTCAAAGGTGTTAGGGTATTTGTAATATATTTCTATGATTCACAAGTTTTATTTTTATATTAACTATTTAAATGATTCCTCTTCTTACAGAATCCATCTTTTTAAAATTAAGGTGGAAAATTAACTANGTCAAATTTAGTTTTTTTTAAATGAAATTATGGGCTTCTCAAAGGTGTTAGGGTATTTGTAATATATTTCTATGATTCACAAGTTTTATTTTTATATTAACTATTTAAATGATTCCTCTTCTTACAGAATCCATCTTTTTAAAATTAAGGTGGAAAATTAACTAAAAATGCTCAGTTTTTTTGTAACCAAAAAAGACTACAAAGCAAACTGAAAAATCAATTTAGTAAATTTAAAGATATATTTTTAATATGTTTATTTTAATATTTAATGTTAAATAATAAAATGATATTTTAAATATATTTAATACAAAATAATATTATAAATAATTATTC
>SJYA01000871.1:34381-46059 GCA_006410615.1 Neotragus moschatus
CAAATATATTATAAATAATTATTCAATATTGACTATCTACTGGATAAAAGTTTATTTTTTTATATAAGAGATGTTTTGATCTAAGTAATAATGAGAATTGAACTAAGGATATATTGTTGGTCCCCTTCATAAATGGGGGAACAGGATGTGGAATATTACAAAAATTAAATGCTATCTTATCTTCTATTTTAATACTTGTCAAGGACAGACATCAGTTAAGAAAAAATAGTCCTAGAAAACAGCGGGAAAAAAATGTAGTTCTAGGCTTTGGAAGAGCTGTTAAATGGGAGAATTGACTCCATGTTGGATCTGTTTCCTTTACTTTTAACCTGTGCTTCCAATTGCTCTTGTTCGCTAAAAGGATACTTTATACATAATGCCCTGCTTAGGGTAATCCTGACCCTCTGCCTGAATGTTAAACCAAAATCCCTTTGTTCAGGACCCTGTCCACCTGTGGATATCTGCAGGAAGGAAGAAATTAATGCACCCTCTTCCTGGTTCTAGCCATTCCAGGAGATATTTGTAAAATTAATGGCTTTCTTCCCCCTTAACTGCACACCTCCTTGCCTCTCTTTTCTATAAAATAATCTGGCATCCAGAACCTGATAAAATGGTTATCTTGAGCCATTAATTAGTCTTTATTAGCTGGCTTCTTTATTAGCTGGAATAAAGTCATACTCCTGGGCGTGGCACCTTGTCTCTGATTAATTGGCCTATTGGGCAGCCAGCAAAGTGAGCTTGGACTCGGTAATAGAACTTCCTGATAGTATAGCAATATCTGGCAAATTATTGGAATTAGTTATCAAGAGGTGAAGTAACTTCATAGTTTTCCAAGTCTCTCTCTGCTATTAACGAAACATATGATTTCAATGTAGAAGTATCAAAGGTAAAATTCATTTTTTGTTTGTTGGCCTTTCAGTTAGTTTTGCATTTATAATAGAAGAGTCTTTGCACTTTCATATGTATTGGTACCAGAAAAATCACCAGGCAAATTGATATTTACCTAAGTCAGAATTAAAAAGGCTTTACTCTGACTGCTATATAGTCATATTTCATAGATCAGCATTTTATTTTCTTCAAATCAGTAATTCAAAATCATCTCTCATTATATGCAATTTATTCTTTTTTCTTGCATCTTTTGAAAATTCTTGGACATGTCAGTATTTAAGGTCAAATTATTTTTTAATATCTTACATACTTTAACTCATCGAGTGTATAAATAATAATATCTGTAATACAAATATCTTTTCCCCAATAGCAATATTAAATAAACAAATTCACAGAATAATATAGAAGACAGTGATACAGTTATATACCTTTCCTACTAATCATTGAAAAGTATGTCTTTCACATATGCCACTGTTATCCAATTTATGAAATCATTTCCTTCCAAGAACACACAGTCTAGAAAAAGTTTTTGTTAACGTAATTTGATAAATGTCTTCATTAAGGATGTAAAGAGATAATGAAATACATTAGATAACAGAATATTATATAAGATACCAAGTCACAATAGCTGTATACCTAAATCTTAAATAAGTAAGATTTTAAAGCAAAAGCCTAACACATTCATCAAAAAAGGATTAAGTGATAATGAAAATATTAAAATTTAAAACAAATGCAGAACAATTTCAGTTTTATTTTATCACCTGTTAGCTGTGAAACCTAAGCAAATTATCTAGCCTCTCTAAGCACCAACATATACTTTCACCTGTTTAAAAAAAGAAAATAAAACCTACTACTACTTTAAAGAGAGCCTTTAAGGACTGGTATATAATATACACAGCTCAGTAATATATAATAAACACAGCTCAGTAAATGACTTGTAGAATCATGTGAAAAATTTCCTTCCTACACTTTTCTGATTCTCCATGCCTCTCCTTCACCAAATGCAAAAATGTATAAAAGAAAATCAAGGGGTGTGTGTGCGTGTGTGTGTATGTGTATTCAGAGATGTAGCCTTTTGCATTCAACAGTGTATTATCTGCAAGTATTACACTTTTTAACAAGTGAGTTGTACAGGTATATGTCCCAATTACCAGTATATACACAGGAACTCAGAAGAACTTTTTTCATATTCAATCAAATTCCCTAAGTATGGAAAGCAAATTGATATGAATTGCATTTCTCACTTTCCAAAATGTAATAAAAGACTCTAATGAATACATGCTACAGGGATTCACAATATAATAAGAGTGCTTCCAGGAACAATACACTATAAGAGGTAACTAAAGTCAATTTGTGCATGAGTTTAACAATTCTCTTAGGTGTTTAACCCTACTAAATTTAATATATTTTACAAATATATTATTCAAACAGTGAAGCATTTGTATTCCTTTATCTAATTCCCCACAATTTCTGAACTTACATTTGTAAGTACAGGACTTTTCTCTGTTTTTCTCTAATTCATTTATGAAATTATATAGTTCTTTAAAATTTCAGAGGCTGCAAAGTTTGAAAACTAAAGGTAATAGAGGTCTGTGTGTAACTAGATCAAAGGAAGAAATAAATTTGGTTAAATGAGTATATGGTGATGAATAAATAAGGAGTAACTGTTATAAATTTGCCTAATTTTCAAATAGATATATGGATATGTATATACATATATATAAAAGTTAGTTTATGAAATTGGTTATGGATAGTTATATGAAAAGACTCATAAGAAAAAATGTGGTACTCAATTGAAAGAACTATTTTTATTCATCAATTGAACTTGTGGTATAATAGTTGTACCAAAACATATATTTTTCTTATGACCCTTCATAATTTAACACATTAAGTTTACTTTCAGAGAATGTCTTAGCCTGGGAGGCTCTTAAATCAGCTCAAAACAAGGGCTTAGCTGTAGCTGATTTTTAGGAGTTAATGTCAGTAAGAATGAGTTAAAAACTTGGAGAACTGAGGGAAGGAAGAAAAGATAGAGTGTTAAGTAATACTCACTGCTATGAACAGAGGCCCAGTTTCAACTGGAATAGTCAAAGGAGGGTACATAATACACCTCTTGAANTGCACTCATCTCACATGCTAGTAAAGTAATGCTTAAAATTCTCCAAGCCAGGCTTCAGCAATATGTGAAGTGTGAATTTCCAGATGTTCAAGCTGGTTTTAGAAAAGGTAGAGGAATCAGAGATCAAATTGCCAACATCCGCTTGATTATCGAAAAACCAAGAGAGTTCCAGTAAAACATCTATTTCTGCTTTATTGACTGTTCCAAAGCCTGTTTGGATCACAATAAACTGTGGAAAATTTTGAAAAATATGGGAATACTAGACCACCTGACATGCCTCTCGAGAAGCCTATATGCAGGTCAGGAAGCAACAGTTAGAACTAGACATGGAACAACAGACTGGTTCCAAATAGGAAAAGGAGTACCTCAAGGCTGTATATTGTCACCCTGCTTATTTAACTTGTATGCAGAGTACATCATGAGAAACGCTGGGCTGGAAGAATCACAAACTGGAATCAAGATTGCCAGGAGAAATATTGATAACCTCAGATATGCAGATGACACCACCCTTATGGCAGAAAGTGAAGAGGAACTAAAAAGCCTCTTGATGAAAGTGAAAGTGGAGAGTGAAAAAGTTGGCTTAAAGCTCAACATTCAGAAAAGGAAGATCATGGTATCTGGTCCCATCACTTCATGGGAAATAGATGGGGAAACAGTTGAAACAGTGCCAGACTTTATTTTTTTGGGCTCCAAAATCACTGCAGATGATGACTGCAGCCATAAAATTAAAAGATGCTAACCCCTTGGAAGAAAAGTTATGACTAACCTAGATAGCATATTCAAAAGCAGAGATGTTACTTTGCCAACAAAGATTCGTCTAATCAAGGCTATGGTTTCTCCAGTGGTCATGTATGGATGTGAGAGGTGGACTGTGAAGAAAGCTGAGAGCTGAAGAATTAATGCTTTTGAACTGTGGTATTGGAGAAGACTCCTGAAAGTCCCTTGGACTGCAAGGCATTCCAACCAGTCCATTGTGAAGGAGATCAGCTCTGGGTGTTCCTTGAAGGGAATGATGCTAAAGCTGAAGCTCCAGTACTTTGGCCACCTCATGCGAAGAGTTGACTCATTGGAAAAGACTCTGATGCTGGGAGGGGTTGGGGGCAGGAGGAGAAGGGGACAACAGAGGATGAGATGGCTGGATGGCATCACTGACTCTATGGTTGTGAGTCTGAGTGAAGTCTGGGAGTTGGTGATGGACAGGGAGGCCTGGCATGCTGCGATTCATGGGTTTGCAAAGAATTGGACATGACTGAGTGACTGAACTGAACTGAACTGAACTCACAGCTGCCATCTTGCTTCCTTAAATTGAGGGATTCCCACTCTTTTGCATTGTTTAAATAAATCATCTTGAATTCAGCTAGTGTTAATATTTCTGGCTGCTTGTGCAAGTTCTTGAGACCTTTCAGGACCTCCCAAAGGCATTTACATTGTTTATGAAATCAACCATAAACCCAAATGTTGTGGCCCACTAAGTCTCTTACTGAAAAATCTTCAGTCTCTCACACCCCATTTTTCCACCAAGAAGGATTAGGACAAACAAGCCTGAAGATCTCAGAAAGCAAAAATAAGTGGAGCTTGATCTAAAGCTACTGGTGATGCCTTGAGAGTAGCCAAAGACAGTGAACCAAAGGGCTCATTGATATGTTCACCTGGTCAAGGGCCAGTCCCCAGAGTCTCTAGTAACTGTCTTATGGTCAGTGTCACAACAAAACTTTCAAATGACAAAACTAAGAGATGTAGTAACAAGCTTCCTGTCCTTTATTCAAGGGGGGAAACAACCCATGGATTTGGGGAGTGCACCCTTCCTGGGGGATTTTGGGTAAGAGCAATTTTACAGAACATTAGGGGAGGCAACTCAGAAATAGGGCATGATTGGCTAGGAGGTCAGAGACTTTCTTTTAAGGCTAACAGGTCCTGCTTTTTTAGAGCTGGGAGATTTAGGTCTCTTTGACGGCAAGATGTTTCTCCTTAAGTGCAGGGTGACTTAGGTTTAGATTTTTGGATGTGGGTGGGACCATTGGTCTGTGTCAGCCAGTTCTGACTCTTTGTGGCCCCATAGACTGTGGCCTGTCAGGCTCCTCTTTTCCATGGAGTTTTCCAGGCAAGAATACTGGAATGGGTTGCCATTTCCTTCTCCAGGGGATCTTCCCAAGCCAGGGATCAAGCCCACCTCTCTTACCTGCATCTCATGTCTCCTGCACTGGCAGGTGAATTCTTTACCACGAGTGCAACCTGGGAAGCCCTAAACCCTGGAAAGTCCCAGATCCCCACCTGGGACCACTGGGGACTCCCCCATTTAGTGGGTCTCAATATGCAAATTACATGTATCAATTGTAAGGAAGTGACCTAGGAATGAGAAGTCCAAAGACAGACCTTTACACAGTCTCCTGTTTTCAGCTCCCCATCTGGTTTCTTCTTCAATAACCCAAGTTTCTAGGAGCTGTGGAAACAATTCTTTTTTATGTCAGCCATGCCCTCTGGACGTATCATGTTGCAAGTAAGGAACCAGTCTCTCCACTGCTGTGATTTCTTCCCTTGTTCTCTTTGATCTTACGGACTTTATGTATTTTGAATTCCTGTTAGTTCTCGTAAGAAAAGGAGGTAAATGTTAGTGACCATTCAATCCTCCAAATGTAAACTGAAGCTTGAGTCAAATTATTCCACAGACATAGAGTCTACCTAGTTGATGGTGTGAATTTAATCCCTAGCTTGAATAGCTGGTGGAAAGATTTTTGATCCTCTTGCTTAGCCACTCTGCCCTGGAGCTCAGTTGTGGTTTGATCCTCACCTCTGCTTGTGAGTCATGCATAGGACTTTGCAGAGTCAAATTAGTATATAAGTAGGATGTAATATCCAAAGAATGTATTGGTTTTGCAACATTTTGAATATATATAATCAATATAATTGTTATAAACAAATTAATATTTTATGCATTTTTATCTCACATAATCATGAATTTATCATTGACCCTATGTAGTTCAAGCAAAATTGGTCACACATGTGGCTCTTGAATTTATTCCAGCCTTTATTAAAATATAGCAGCAAAATTTGGAAAATCTATATCCTGAAGTTTGAAATGACTAAATACTCATTTTTCTTTTTATCATATTGCTATTCTGAGCTGCTTATTTTCTCAGTATTTAGCGCTTCCTCCTATAAATAAATGAAGAAAAAAGTTGCAGTTAATTCATGCTCAGTTTAGCCAATTCCATTTAATTCAAAATAAATTTTTGCATTATAACTAATAACTTAAAATGAATTTCAGCTACATGTCCATGTTAGATGTTTCACAAGTACATGTTTGAAAAAATTGCTACTGTCTTAAAAATATCTTTTTTATAAGTCATCGAAACCATATTTTTGCTGAGAGCAAGTAAGTTTAGACCTCAAAAGATTTACTTCGGAAGTTAAAAGGTCCACTTAGGAAGTGAAAACCCACAATGCTCTAATGGAATTTAAACATAGCAAAACCTCTTCTCCCCCATGCTATCATTAACTAGTATGAGGCTTTTTTGATGAAATTTAAAAGACTTCAATAAATTCCCACAAGCAAGCCAAAGTAAGAACAAAGTGTAATCTGAATTTTACAGCTTTGTTTTCTTGTTTGATTTTATGTAACAGTGCTGTTTTACTTTTAGCCAGTTTATTGTTTCTGTAGCTTGAATCTTGAAATAAAAACAATACTGTTCTTTGTTTTAATATTAAAAGTCAACAGGAAAGGCAACATATGAGACTTTTTAACAGATATTTTAGAATTCACTGACAACCTTTTCTCATTATTACATGCAGGAGTACTTTCCCAACTATAAAGATTATTTCTGAAATCATTTGCTGAGAATATTTTCAATGACAAGCCTTAAGGTTTTTTAGAAAATTTTGGTAAAATAGACCCAGGCGCCTAAAATAAAATGATAAAGACAGCACATAAATACAGAAAGATCAAGGAAGCCATTATAGTTTCTTAAAGTATTAGGAATCAGTACTAGCTACTTAATTTTTAATTGCTCTTCCTTAGGCACTGTAAATTTTGCAAGATTACCTCATCACAAAGCATTAATAACAATGCTAGATGTTGCTAGTGCCCCCCCCCAGAGAATATACATGTTGCAACTTTCTCTTACTCATACTTTATTTTCTAATTTTAAAGCTCAAAATCATAGACTTCAGGTTTTCTAGTCCCAGAGCAACAGACTTTTTTTTTTAAAAAAGGTAAAAATTCAAAAGGTATCAGTTACAGATAAATTAGAAGCTATATTCAGGTCCAGTACCACTGAATAAATAGCTTACGCTATATACCATGTCATAGTATTTCCTGCTATTTCTTATATGCAGACCTTCTTTCTTCCAAAGACTCAGGGATAGTTAGAAGATTTAGATTTTCTTCAATTCAGTTTCCTCTACTTCTCCAATTTAATTCTCCTGCTCCACCTTGGATCTCCTTGCAGTCCAAGGAACTCTCAAGCGTCTTCTCCAACATCACAGTTTAAAAGCATCAATTCTTCTGCACTCAGCTTTCTTTATAGTCTAACTCTCACATCCACACATGACCACTGGAAAAACCATAGCCTTGACTAGCAGGACCTTAGTTGGCAAACTAATGTCTCTGCTTTTTAATATGCTGTCTAGGTTGGTCATAACTTTCTTTCCAAACAGCAAGTGTCTTTTAATTTCATGGCTGCAATCACCATCAGCAGTGATTTTGGAGCCCAGAAAAATAAAGTCTGAGACTGTTTCCACTGTTTCCCTATCTATTTCCCATGAAGTGATGGGCCCAGATGCCATGATCTTAGTTTTCTGAATGTTGAGCTTTAAGCCAACTTTTTCACTCTCTTCTTTCACTTTCATCAAAATGCTCTTTAATTCTTCTTCACTTTCTGCCATAAGGGTGGTATCATCTGCATAGTTGAGGATATTGATATTTTTCCTGGCAATCTTGATTCTAGCTTGTGCTTCCTCCAGCCCAGCGTTTCTCATGATGTACTCTGAATAGAAGTTAAATAAGCAGGGTGACAATATGCACATTATCACATTACGATTTCTTTAAGAATCTGGTGTTTCCACACTACTCAGCCATTTTTGTTCTATCTCAAATCAGTTCTCCATATATGCATTTGTCTATTTCTATATTCTGGGTCTATATCTAAGCTCTTGTTTCAGTGTCTTTTGTACATGTCTTTTGTCTTTGCTGAGTCCTCCCTTTGTTAGTTACTGTATTTTATGNGCACATTATCACATTACGATTTCTTTAAGAATCTGGTGTTTCCACACTACTCAGCCATTTTTGTTCTATCTCAAATCAGTTCTCCATATATGCATTTGTCTATTTCTATATTCTGGGTCTATATCTAAGCTCTTGTTTCAGTGTCTTTTGTACATGTCTTTTGTCTTTGCTGAGTCCTCCCTTTGTTAGTTACTGTATTTTATGGCTTCATTTTAATATGTGGCAGGATCAGTCTCTGCTCATTGTTCTTTTTCTAGAATGCCTTTGACTATCTTTGGTTATTTGTTCTCTGATATAAATTTTTAGAATCAAACTGTTATATGTAAAATTAACCAAAACAAACCACATTGATTACCTTACTAGAGTTGCAATTTCTATCAGTTGGTTAAGTTTATATCATAACAATGTTTAGTATCCCAATCTTGGAAATAGTTACGTTTCTACTGTTTATTCAGATTTTCTTTAATGCTTTTTAGTAAAGTTTAATAATTTGTTTTCTATAAACTTTGCACATTAAAAAAAATGTTCCTAATGACAACTGTTTATCTGTTTCTCTGTGGAGACTCATATCTTAAATATAAATGATTAAAACTTTTCTTTCCATCATATCTTAAATATAAATGATTAAAACTTTTCTTTCCATTTTTTATATATACCTTGTTTTGTGACTTGCCCACATAGGTAAGGACCTCATAATTGTGTTTGATTAAGAGTAGTAGTTAGTCACTGGATTGTGTCTACCTCTTTGTAACCCCATGGACTGGAGTCTGCCAGGCTCCTCTGTCCATGGAATTCTTCAGGTAAGAATACTGGAGTGAGTAGCCATTCCCTTCCGCAGGGGATTTTCTGGACCTAGGGATCAAACCTGGGTCTCTTGCACAGCAGGCAGCTTCTTTACCATCTGAGCCAGCAGTGATGGCAGGCATCCTTGCGTTTTTCTTAATGTTCAAGGGACTGTTTCCATTTTTTTTCTCATTAAATGTGGTATTTAAAAATTATTTTTGTATATGTACTTTACTAAGTTAGAAAAGACTATTTCTCTTTTGCTAAAAAATTTTATAAAGAATAGATGTTGATTTAATTGCACGTTTTCCATCATTTATCAAGATAACAATATGATCTTTATCTTTTCATTTGAAATATACTAAAATATATTAACCACTTGGAACACTTGCAATTGTACTGGAATTGCACTTTATTAATAGATTTTATGGTAGGTCATAGGTGGCAATTTTATCTCATTTCATTTCCAAAGTCAAGATTTGAAAGTTTTCCAATCTGTCTCTTTCTGTGCAGTGGGTTTGATTTTCATTAAGGTTAGTGTTCTGCTTTATGTGAAGTCGCCAATCCAGCTTTGCACTTTGGACAGGCAGAAGCTTTATCTTCTATTTTCTATGCAGTCATTAAAGCAGAAACTCAAGGTCCCAGGACATGGCAGAAAATCTGGCTGAAAGCTACTTGGTGCTATTGAGTGTAAATTTCTAGTCCCAAGATATCCTGCCTGGGTGCCATGTGAACAAATGGAAACATAGACACATTTTGGGTCCTGATAAACACTCAGCTTGATCACAAAGTCAGCCAGTTCCAAAACCAAGCCAACTCTGGATCATTTCATCCCAATCAAGGTTGATTGTCACACTAGCCAATTAAATCTTTTCTATTAGGCTCTTTCTAGTTCTTTAATCTCTAAAAGCTTTCTGCCTTCTGTGCATTTTGTAGTTCTCCAAGAAAAGACTTATCTGCTTCATGTAGTGTTAAACAAAGTTTGTTGTTTTCTTTATTCATTTTTAATCAATTTTTGGTGACAAGGAATGGGATCCAAAGCTGACTGCTAAGACTATGGGACAGAGACACACAGAGAAGATGCTCACTGAGTTCTTTTGTTTCACTGTTCTTGTGCTTAACCCTAGGCCTTAGGTAAGTCACTCCTGGATTTGAGTACTACCCTCTCTGTGCAGTTCTCCAATCTAAACAAACTATACATAAATAATTCCTAGAAAGGTACTGGGCCCTGGACATCTTCTATGGCTTATTTGAGTTTCCAGACATGTTCTGGGGAAGTTGTATTTGGGGTCCTCAGTGGGTGGTAGCTATTAGGGGACTTGCAAAGCTTTGAAGTAAGTTTGTAGCATAAACCACTAGAGGGCTTAGGGAAATTAGACAAGAAATTCAAACTGTTTTGATCATCAAAAACTAAGTAGACAAAAGTCATACCATTAAAAGCTATCAGGGCATATACCACTACAAAGAAATCTTGTCAAAGGAATAATAGATCTGTTGCTAATGGAGATCTTGGAACCCAAAGCCACAAAACTGATGGTCAGGGGTCGAGTACTTAAAAGCTGCTAAAGTGTTCCCACCTAACTCTAAGTCTCCTGTGCTAGGTTCAAGTTGTTCATGGAACAGGTTGGACTCATACTAGGTCACTGCTAACCTCAATAATATTTGCATGCAATAAGGAAAAACACCACATCTCCTCTAACTCTACGTCATATCCTTATTAGGTATTAATTAGGCTCTGAAAGACCTAAAGCTTAGCTAAAGAAATGGGATCCTCGAGTATCAAAGAATTGACTCCACCACCACTGGCATACCTGCTTAGTTTCTGTCTAAGATCTGTGGTCCCAGAAGCTATACATAATGTATAAAAATGGCAATCTTTCTAAAACCACCAAGAGATACAAAGGATATTATGGAAAATGTTCCAACTGGACAGTCATTCTTTTAAAAAGTGCACTTGAAGGCAAAGTTTCCCAAATCAACAAACAGAATGGAATATCCATTTTAATTGTTACCCAGAAGGGTCCAGAAAACTTCACACTTCCAAAATAGCTTCATTGAAACATTCATTACAAAAGGCAAAGAAAGAGTAAAGACACAAGAGGTACCTGACAACCCTACTCCTACTACTCTGCTCTATCCTCCTTTGGCTAAGTTCAGATCAGTTCAGTCGCTCAGTCGTGTCCAACTCTGCGCCCACATGGACTGCAGCACAACAGTCATCCCTGTCCATCACCAACTCCCGGAGTTTATGCAAACTCATGCCCATTGAGTCAGTGATGCCATCTAACCATCTCATCCTTTGTCATCCCCTTCTCCTCCCATCTTCAATCTTTCCCAGCATAAAGGTCTTTTCAAATGATTCAATTCTTCCCATCAGGTGGCCGAAGTATTGGGGTTTCAGTTTCAACAGCAGTCCTTCCAATAAACACCCTGTAGGACGGACTGGTTGGATCTCCTTGCAGTCCAAGGGACTCTCAAGAATCTTCTCCAACACCACAGTTCAAAAACATCAATTCTTCGGCACTCAGGTTTCTTCATAGTCCAATTCTCACATCCGTACATAACCATTGGAAAAACCATAGCCTTGACTAGATGGACCTTTGTTGGCAAAGTAATGTCTTTGCTTTTTAATACACTGTCTTGGTTGGTCATAACTTTCTTTTTTTG
>SJYA01000871.1:46251-59177 GCA_006410615.1 Neotragus moschatus
GACTCTCAAGAGTCTTCTCCAACACCACAGTTCAAAAGCATCAATTCTTCGGCACTCAGCTTTCTTCACAGTCCAAATCCTCTCACATCCATACATGACCACTGGAAAAACCATAGCCTTGACTAGATGGACCTTTGTTGGCAAAGCAGTGTCTCTGCTTTTCAATATGCTGTATAGGTTGGTCATAACTTTTCTTCCAAGGAGTAAGCGTCGTTTCATTTCATGTCTGCAGTCACCATCTGCAGTGATTTTGGAGCCCCAAAAAATAGTCTGACACTGTTTCCACTGCTTTCCCATCTATTTCCCATGAAGTGATGGGACCAAATGCCATGATCTTCGTTTTCTGAATGTTGAGCTTTAAGCTAACTTTTTCACTCTCCTCTTTCACTTTTATCAAGAGGCTTTTTAGTTCCTCTTTACTTTCTGCCATAAGGGTGGTGTCATCTGCATATCTGAGATTACTGAAATTTCTCCAGGCAATCTTGATTCTAGCTTGTGCTTCTTCCTGCTCAGCTTTTCTCATGATGTACTCTGCATATAAGTTAAACAAGCCAGGTGACAATATACAGCCTTGACGTACTCCTTGTCCTATTTGGAACTAGTCTGTTGTTCCATGTCCATTACCACTAGACCATTCAGGTATGACCTAAATCAAATCCCTTATGATTATACAGTGGAAGTGAGAAATAGATTTAAGAGACTAGATCTGATAGATAGAGTGCCTGATGAACTATGGACGGAGGTTCGCAACATTGTAGAGGAGACAGGGATCAAGACCATGCCCAGGAAAAAGAAATATGGCTGTCTGGGGAGGCCTTACAAATAGCTGTGAAAAGACGAGAAGTGAAAAGCAAAGGAGAAAAGGAAAGATATAAGCATGTGAATGCAGAGTTCCAAAGAATAGCAAGAAGAGATAAGAAAGCCTTCTTCAGTGATCAATGCAAAGAAATAGAGGAAAACAACAGAATGACTAGAGATACCAAGGGAACATTTCATGCAAAGATGGGCTCGATAAAGGACAGAAATAGAATGGAGAATGTTTAGGGACTTTATTATTGGGAGTGGAATCTGTGCTTGTGAGGAGACTCACACTGGCTTTGCTGCTGCCATATTATGGGGGACCCCACTCATTTTCCTTTTTTAAAAGTCATTTATATATTTATTTTTGGCTGCTCTGGGTCTTTGTTGCTGTGTGCTCGCTTTCTCCAGTTGAGATAAGTAGGGGTCATGGAAAAAGCANTCTGTGCTTGTGAGGAGACTCACACTGGCTTTGCTGCTGCCATATTATGGGGGACCCCACTCATTTTCCTTTTTTAAAAGTCATTTATATATTTATTTTTGGCTGCTCTGGGTCTTTGTTGCTGTGTGCTCGCTTTCTCCAGTTGAGATAAGTAGGGGTCATGGAAAAAGCAAGAGAGTTCCAGAAAAACATCTATTTCTGCTTTATTTGACTATGCCAAAGCCTTTGACTGTGTGGATCACAATAAACTGTGGAAAATTCTGAGAGAGATGAGAATACCAGACCACCTGACCTGCCTCTTGAGAAATCTGTGTGCAGGTCAGGAAGCAACAGTNTTCAAATCTGCCCTTTGGAGCTCAGGGAAGGTCATGGAGGCCAAGAAACAAGAGACAGAAAGATTTCCCTGCACATGAGCCCCACAGAATACTGCACAGAGTACTAGTGGGTTTCACCATCATAAATTAATTCTACCTATTTTGAACTGCACATATAGCTAATATCATATATAATACTTTTGATGTCTAGAACTTCCACTCAGTAATATGAATAGTACTCTGTATAGAAGCAATTCATGTATTTCCATTAGTACAAAATGTTGCTTTTACAAACAAAAGTGAAAGTCATGTCCAACGCTTTGGGACTCCTTGGATTATACAGTCCATGGAATTCTCCAGTCTAGAATACTGGAGTGGGTAGCCTTTCCCTACTCCATGGAATCTTCCCAACCCAGGGATGGAACCCAGGTATCCCACATCACAGGCGGATTCTTTACCAGCTGAGCCAAAAGGGAAGCTTTTATAAATAGGTCATAATATCTTTATCCTTCTGTCAATGTTCATTTGGGTTTTTATCAGTTATTAGTTTCTATACATGATGCTACTGTGAAGGCATGCATATGTTTTATTGAATATACTTATCTGNACCCAGGTATCCCACATCACAGGCGGATTCTTTACCAGCTGAGCCAAAAGGGAAGCTTTTATAAATAGGTCATAATATCTTTATCCTTCTGTCAATGTTCATTTGGGTTTTTATCAGTTATTAGTTTCTATACATGATGCTACTGTGAAGGCATGCATATGTTTTATTGAATATACTTATCTGTTGGGTATACACCAAAAAAATGAAGTTGGTGAGTCACAAATAATTATATACTGTAGCAAACAATTTTCCGTGTTCTTTTTACTGTTTTACACTCCCATCAGCAGTGCAGAAAAGCTCCAGTTGTTTCACATTCTCCGTAAAGTTGAGTAGTATCTCTTTTTGATGTAATATTCTGGAGATGGTGCAATGATTGCATTTGAGATGATTGTATTTTAATTTGTATTTCTCTGTGGTCAGTGAGATTAAGCACCTTTTTATATGTTGATTGGTCATTTGGATACCCTCTGCTGTAATGTCTATTCACATTGTTTCCTTAGTATTCATGGAGTCTTTTATTTTGTCAATTTGTATATCTATTAGTCTATGTGAACCTTTTTTAAATGTTCATGTTGCAAATAAATTCTCCTAGTTTTTGTATTACCTATCCGTTCTCTCAATAGTTTCTTTGGATAAATAGAAATCCTTACTGTTAATGTAGTTCTATTTATTTACTTATTTATTTTTCTTTATGGTTAGTGCTTGTGTTACCTAAGCAAACACAGACACAATTCTCTATACCTCAAGATCATGAAGTTACCCTTGCAATTTTTTTGTGTGTGTAAGGTTTATTTTTCTACATTTCATAGTTATATTTTTTCCACCTGGAATTAATAATTGTTTAATATATTGTGAAGTAGTAAGTAAGACTGATTTTATTTTCCTTACTTGTATAACCATGACCATAATTGAAGAAAAAATCATTCTTTCTAATTTCACTACAAGATAAATTTCATTATATCAAATAAGTATATATTTTTGAGTCTGTTTCTGGTTTTTCTATTCTTTTCCATCAATTTGTTTTTCTATACCTAAAAGACACACTGTTTTCTTCACTGTGGTTTTGCATGTCTTGATTATGATAGCGTAAGTCTTCATTCTTTATTATTTCATCATGACTTTTTGCTAGTTATTTTTTGGTATTTTTTCTTGTTTAGATGTAATCTGCATGCACTGAACTCAGAAATCTTAGAGTTTCAGGTAATGAACTTTGACAATTATGTATATCCATTTCAGAATTACCCAAAACAAGACATTGTCATTATAATTCCTGAATTATATTGATGGAAATGTGAGGTGTCATAGTCAAAAATATTTCAGTGTATTCCTACAAAAAAAATTTTTTTAAATCATAATAGCATTTTCATTACTATAAGTATTAACTATAATTCCTTAGTAATAGCGAAATTTCAAAGACTCAATTTTTAAATTTAAAAGCATACCGCCTTCCCTTAGAGGTCAACTTCTGAGCATTATAGCCAGAAGGATCTTCAGCAACAACACACACAAGTTTTCTCAAGATGAATTCTACTGTGGTTGAAGTGGAGATTTTTTTAGATATTGGCCCTGTTTCAATTGAAGTATGTTTATTATAAGGTAGGAGAGACAGAATATATGAAAACACTGGCAACCATAAAATGCTGTATATTAAATACATGTATCAGTCATTACTTCTGCAACCCTTTGACTTTTATATAAATCAAATGAAGGCCACAGGGGTTGAATTTGGAAGCTTGACTTCCTCCTCCCCTTCTTTGTTGATGAAGTCATTTTCCTCTCCTGGGACAGAGGCATCCCCTTCTTTTCCAGATCTCTGGCAGATGGTCTCCTGAGGGCATTTATCTCTGCTTTCCTTGCTTACTTTCTGATCATTTCTACATTCAAGTTCATGCCATTTCCCTATCATCTTCCCATTCAGCCATCTCTACTTTCTCAATGAGACGAAGACTTACTCACTTTCCCCAGATAAAAATTCTGGGAGTATTACTAAAGGACAAGGCCAACGTGCTCCTTTCTCTGTAATTTATCTTGTTACAATTTGCAATATTTCTTAAATCTGGGGGTTGATATCTTTTGTCAGGCTTGGAAAATTCTTGGCTATCCTTAAGCATTGCTCCGTTCTGTTCTCTTCCTCCTCTCCTGTTGGGACTCAACTGGCAAGTATAAAATAACATTTCTCTTTGTCCTCATGTCTCTTATTCTCTTTTCTCTATTTTCTATCCTTTCACTCTTCGTGCAGTTAGAATATCCTCTGTTGACCTTCACTTCTAGTCACTAAGATGTTTCGCTACATCCTATTAGTCTGTAAACTCTTCTATTTGTTTCTTAACTTGTTGAACTTGTAAACAGTAAAAATTATATTGATTAATGTATTTTTATGAACTATTTAAAGCCCTAAAGATATTGCTGTTAAAGTGCGCACTCAGTATGTCAGCAAATTTGGAAAACTCAGCAGTGGCCACAGGACTGGAAAAAGTCAGTTTTCATGCCAATCCCAAAGAAAGGCAATGCCAAAGAATGCTCAAACTACCACACAACTGCACTCATCTCACACGCTGGCAAAGCGATCCTCAAAATTCTCTAGGCCAGCCTTCAACAGTACATGAACTGAGAACTTTCTGTAGTTCAAGCTGGATTTAGAAAAGACAGAGGAACCAGAGATTAAATTGCCAACATCCATTGGATCACTGAAAAAGCAAGAGAGTTCCAGAAAAATGTTTACTTCTGCTTTACTGACTATGCCAAAGCCTTTGTGTGGATCACAACAAAGTGAAAAATTCTTAAAGAGATGGGAACACTAGACCACCCTACCTGCCTCCTGAGAAATGTGTATTCAGGTTAAGAAGCAACAGTTAGAACCAGACATGGAACAATGGACTGGTTCCAAATTGAGAAAGCAGTATGTCAAGGCTGTATATTTTCACTCTGCTTATTTAACTTATATGCAGAGTGCATTGTGCAAAATGCCAGGCTGGATGAAGCACAAGCTGAAATCAAGATTGCTGGGAGAAATATCAATAACCTCAGATATGCAGATAACACCAACTTTATTGCAGAAAGAGAATAGGAACTGAAATACTTCTTGATGAAGGTGAAAGAGGAGAGTGAAAAAGTTGACTTAAAACTCAACACTCAAAAAACGAAGACCATGGCATCTTGTCCCATCATTTCATGGCAAACAGATGGGGAAACAATGGAAACAGTGGCAGATTTTATTTTCTTGGGTCCAACATCACTGCAGATGGTAACTGCAGCCATGAAATTAAACAATGCTTGCTCCTTGGAACAAGAGCTATGACCAATGTAGACAGCATATTAAAAAGCAGAGACATTGTTTTGCCCATAAAGACCCATCTAGTCAAAGCTATGGTTCTTCCAGTAGTCATGTATGGATGTGAGATTTGGACCATAAAGTAATCTCAGTGCCGAAGTATTTATTCTTTAGAACTTTTTTGTTGGAGAAGACTCTTGAGAGTCCCTTGGCCTGAAAGGAGATGAAACTAGTCCATTCTAAAGGAAATCAGTCCTGAATATTCATTGGAAAGACTGGTGCTGAAGCTGAAACTCAAACAGTTTGGCCACCTGACCTGAAGAACTGACTCATTTGAAAAGACCCTGATGCTGGGAAAGACTGAAAGCAGGAGGAGAAGGGGACAACAGAAGATGGAATGGTTGGATGGCATCACCAACTCAAGGGACATGAATTTGAGTGAACTCCAGGAGTTGGTGATGGACAGGGAGGCATTGCGTGCTACAGTCCATGGGGTCGCAAAAAGTCGGACACGGCTGAGCAACTGAACTGAACTGATAGATTCTAGTTCTCTGGTGAAATTCTTCATTTTATCACCTATTTTATTTAACTTAATTCAGACTTTAAAACTTTTAAGTATGTTCTCAGTGAATATGTCTAAATCTTCCCAAGGTCACATTTGTTATTTTTGTTTGTATGTTGAGTATTTTTTGTTGATTTTGGGACATTTTCCATTAATAAGTGGAGAAACTCTGAACAATTATATTTTGCTCCAGAGAGAATTCATGTTTCCTTCTGCTGAATAGGTAGAGCAGGGCAGAGCTGAACTACTCATGGTTTGTTTACCGAAAGCATTTTAAGATTCTCAAACATTATGTAATATTTTTGAGCAGCTTTCTCTTTAGCTTCTCTGCTGCTTTCTTGGTGTAGTTTAAGAATTGAATGCCCCAAGGTGAAGAAAAAAAAAAAATCACAAGAGTTTTGCCTTCCTTCTTCATGCTTCAATTTTTCTGATATCTTTGCCTTTCAACTCTTCCTGCCACTGTTGCTTGACACGCTCCTTTTTCTCCCAAGACTTATGATTGCTGAAAGCATTGCTTGTTTTCTACCTTCTTAGTAGCAGCTCTGTGTCTGACCTCATGGCCTTTTTGCCTTCCCCCAAATTGACAAAGGCGCTGTGGTTAGAGCAGCTTGCAGAACTTCAGCCCACCTCTCCTTGGGTCCCTCAAATCCTAGCTAGTAGTTCTAGAAAGTAAATTTTCTTTGACATTTTACTTGGTCATATTCTGCAAGCTACTGTCTCACATCCAGGAGCAGAAATGTCCTCTAATACCTTTTAAAGATATAGTTTCTGATTTCTTGTTGACTAAGATGTGGGATTGGCATAGAAAAAAATGTAAACTCTTAAACAGAAGTGAGAATGTCTATTGTCAATAAAATAAATTCCAAAAAATTTCACTTATTGGCTTCCCTGGTGGTTCAGACAGTAAAGAATCTGCCTGCAGTGTGGGAGACCCAGATTCAATCCTTTGATTGGGAAGATCTCTTGGAGTAGGAAATGGCAATTCACTCCAGTTTCTTGCCTGGAGAATTCCATGCACAGAGAAGCCCGACAGGCTACAATCCATCGAACTGCAAAGAGATGGACATGACTGAGCAATTAACACACACACACATAGTAATTTTACCATACATCTTGTTTATTGCTTGTCTTCTAGATAGCTGATGTCGACATATAAGAAAGATGAATATTAAGATAACTTTTAAAATTAGTGAATAGGGAAGTTTAAAAAATGCAAGTTCATGTAAATGGTTTCCAGTTTTTTCCTTGTTTTCATTATATTATATGATACTTTCAGTTCAGTTCAGTTCAGTCGCTCAGTCGTCTGACTCTGCAACCCCATGAATCGCAGCACGCCAGGCCTCCCTGTCCATCACCAACTCCCAGAGTTCACTCAGACTCATGTCCATTGAGTCAGTGATGCCATCCAGCCATCTCATCCTCTGTCGTCCCCTTCTCCTCCTGCCCCCAATTCCTCCCAGCATCAGAGTCTTTTCCAATGAGTCAACTCTTCACATGAGGTGGCCAAAGTACTGGAGTTTTATTTTTATTTAAATTTCTATAATTTTATGACCTCCTCTTGTAACATTCTCAAAGTCTCAGACTATGGCATACATATCTAGGTCATCTGTTCTAACTCGTTTTCTCTTCTTTTCATAAAGCATCTGTTAAAACACAATTATTGTTCTAATTCCAGCTTACATTTTACTTCTTTTCAAAAATACTTCTGTTCTGATATAAAAAATATAAAGGACATTGTGCTCACTTGAACTCATTGAAGAAAGAGTTCATTGTTGACCATGGTCTGATTAATCAGTTTGGTCATTTGTAGGACCCGAAGCATGATCCTCATAGGAATAAGTTTGAAGCAAAGTGCGTGTGTGTAGAGCATAGCAAACTTATAACTGTTGTAGTCATAGTTTCTTTCAACTACCCTTTACGCAGTTCTTTGCCGAGTGGCACTAACTCTCCTGATATCTTTCATAATATGAAAGTCCATCCACGACTTCCGCTAAATTCTTTGATAAGCTTTGCCATCTTTTATTCAATCACTTTCTGTTGGGTCTTCCCATCTATAGACTTCCATTTTAATATCCTGTGTGATACATCTTTTACTTCTTTGAAGCAAGTTAAGCACTATCGCTTGCTATTTCTTTGGTCAGATATATGAGTCGAAACTGCTAATCAAAACAAAAAGGAAATGGCAGGTAGTGTTTACAGTGTTATAAACCACACTTACTAATAAACTCAACTAAGGACAGAGAGTTAAATATTGGCTGAAGGATATAATAAAATAACACAAATAAAATTACAGATTGTACTACAGCAAATTTTCCTACATTTGTATATGCAAAGTTATCAGAAGCATTTCAGAAATAGCTCTATAATAAACCAGCAGGATGGCATAACTGACATATCCATGTGCAACGTGTGGCGTATCCATTAATAGATGCTCCTGAATTGCTGAATGTTATTTCATTCTCCCTTCAGTTCAGTTCAGTCACTCAGTCATGTCCAACTCTGCAATCCCGTGAATTGCAGCATGCCAGGCCTCCCTGTCCATCACCAACTCCCAGAGTTCACCCAAACTACTGTCCATCGAGTCGGTGATGCCATCCAGCCATCTCATCCTCTGTCGTCCCCTTCTCCTCCTGCCCCCAATCCCTCCCAGCATCAGAGTCTTTTCCAATGAGTTAACTCTTCGCATGAGGTGGCCAAAGTATCGGAGTTTCAGCTTTAGCATNAGTTTGGTCATTTGTAGGACCCGAAGCATGATCCTCATAGGAATAAGTTTGAAGCAAAGTGCGTGTGTGTAGAGCATAGCAAACTTATAACTGTTGTAGTCATAGTTTCTTTCAACTACCCTTTATGCAGTTCTTTGCCGAGTGGCACTAACTCTCCTGATATCTTTCATAATATGAAAGTCCATCCACAACTTCTGCTAAATTCTTTGATAAGCTTTGCCATCTTTTATTCAATCACTTTCTGTTGGGTCTTCCCATCTATAGACTTCCATTTTAATATCCTGTGTGATACATCTTTTACTTCTTTGAAGCAAGTTAAGCACTATCGCTTGCTATTTCTTTGGTCAGATATATGAGTCGAAACTGCTAATCAAAACAAAAAGGAAATGGCAGGTAGTGTTTACAGTGTTATAAACCACACTTACTAATAAACTCAACTAAGGACAGAGAGTTAAATATTGGCTGAAGGATATAATAAAATAACACAAATAAAATTACAGATTGTACTACAGCAAATTTTCCTACATTTGTATATGCAAAGTTATCAGAAGCATTTCAGAAATAGCTCTATAATAAACCAGCAGGATGGCATAACTGACATATCCATGTGCAACGTGTGGCGTATCCATTAATAGATGCTCCTGAATTGCTGAATGTTATTTCATTCTCCCTTCAGTTCAGTTCAGTCACTCAGTCATGTCCAACTCTGCGATCCCGTGAATTGCAGCATGCCAGGCCTCCCTGTCCATCACCAACTCCCAGAGTTCACCCAAACTACTGTCCATCGAGTCGGTGATGCCATCCAGCCATCTCATCCTCTGTCGTCCCCTTCTCCTCCTGCCCCCAATCCCTCCCAGCATCAGAGTCTTTTCCAATGAGTTAACTCTTCGCATGAGGTGGCCAAAGTATCGGAGTTTCAGCTTTAGCATCATTCCTTCCAAAGAACACCTGGGACTGATCTCCTTTAGAATGGACTGGTTGGATCTCCTTGGACTGCAAGGAGATCCATCACTGTGGTCATGGAGAAGACCATCACACCTATTACCATCACACTTATTTATTCTCTTCTTTCCTAATTCTATCACTTAAAATTTTTCTATGGAGAAAATAATTATTGAGGACTGAGGTTTAGGAAGGCTATGAGACAACATAAATGCTTCTTGAAAGTCATTTATGGTTAAAGCTTTTATTTATCTCTGATGTTAGACATAGTCCTCTTTTTTTTTCTCGGATTAATCTTCCATTAACAAAAGACAAATTCTGAAAGCGTAAGTATTTTGAGGGTGACTAATGGGGAAGATTGAGTGGTCAAAATGAAGATTTGCATTATCGATCTTCTCTCTCCTGGAGAGGGCTCCCTATATGAAAATAATTGCAAACTCTACTTGAAAGAAGATATTTTTCAGTAATTCAGGGTTGTGTATAATTCAAGGTTGTATGTTTGCCAGTGATCTTGTGTGGGAATGGCTGGAAGGTGCATGAAGTGAAGGAGATGATCATAATTAAAAAGGTTGAAAAGTATGTCTAAATTTAATTCTAATTTTAGGAGATAAAATATTTAAATGCAATAATTTCCTAGCAAAACCTCTCTATTTATATCCTCTCCTGCAGTCATTCGAAAAAAATATTTGTTGAGAACTTACCAAATATGTGATCTTGTACTCAAGAAGAATAAAATACAATCCGTGCAATCCACAATATAGATGAAAAAGCTCAAAATTCATAAGGCAGTCAAGAAAATGAAAAACCAACTGGAGAATAATGAATGATCATTATATATTTTCACTTTGCAATAATACTTTACTTGGGGCAGAGTGATTCATTCCCCTGGTGAGATTCTGGACATTTTCACAGAAGAAGAAGAAAAAAAAAAAACCACTGAAGGGCCCTAAGCAATAAATAAGAATTCAACAATTAAAAAAAGAAAGGGAAAAAGTCAGGCAGAAGGAACAATATATATTTTNGAAAATGAAAAACCAACTGGAGAATAATGAATGATCATTATATATTTTCACTTTGCAATAATACTTTACTTGGGGCAGAGTGATTCATTCCCCTGGTGAGATTCTGGACATTTTCACAGAAGAAGAAGAAAAAAAAAAAACCACTGAAGGGCCCTAAGCAATAAATAAGAATTCAACAATTAAAAAAAGAAAGGGAAAAAGTCAGGCAGAAGGAACAATATATATTTTGAAAAAATGGGAATAAACAAATTTCTCTGGGAAAATCATGTCATTTGATGGGGCTGGATAATGATGTTGGCAAAGGAAGGAAGGAAGAGAATGTGCAGAATGTTAAGTAGAAGTAGGCTAGGTAAGCCTGGGGAGAGCCTTACCTGATGTAGACTTCAGGGAACCATCAAGATATTTTTATGTCTTTAATTGAGCAAAAGATGGGTGCTTCATTACCAAAAAGATACACAATCATTACCCAGAGACAAACACATGGTCTGTGCTGCAGAACATTCTTTAAATCACTATACACAAAGTANAAGCCTGGGGAGAGCCTTACCTGATGTAGACTTCAGGGAACCATCAAGATATTTTTATGTCTTTAATTGAGCAAAAGATGGGTGCTTCATTACCAAAAAGATACACAATCATTACCCAGAGACAAACACATGGTCTGTGCTGCAGAACATTCTTTAAATCACTATACACAAAGTATATGTAACACATTTCATTTTTGTTGAAAATAAAACCCTGGATAATAATGCAGATACTTTTAATTACATGCTTTTAGTTTTATATAATACATTCCTGTCAAAACATGCACTTTCACCATATTTTTAAGGAAAAAAAAAGAACACAATCCCTTTGTGCTGATATTCAAGTCTTCCTTAATGTGGGAGAGGTGTTATAATTAGGTCTACATTAGAAAATGACTGCAGAATTTTAGAAGAGAAATTAGATAAATAGAAACTGGGAACTGGCAATACTATGGGATTAGAAAGATATTTCCCAAGCAAATCTGATAAAATTAGTGACAGATTACATATCAGGGGTGGGAGAGAGTGGAGAGTAAGCGATAACCGAAGCTTTTATTTTAATAATGTGGGAGCCAAGCAGAGCATAGGAATAAGTTTAAACAGAATAAAAAACACAGATGTTGAAAAATAAGAAGACCCCAGGTATCTCCAACTGTCATAGAGTTAATGTACACGTGAAAAAATAACCCCAAACACCAAGAGGAACAAAAATACTTTTTTTTTGTAATTAGATATCAAGCTCAACATAGTGTACTGATCTTCTTATTGATTTTTTAAAAATTGCATTAAAATTCACAATGTTCTTGTAGAATGTCATGAGTTAATTTATATTTATTGAATTTCTATTTTTCCATTTACTATCCCTCCCCAGGGGCACTCTGATTAGAACAAACGTAGTCAATAGTACCAGAGGAATTGGAGATCCTGCTCTTCAGGGCACGAGGAGTCTCTTATTTTGTCAAATTCACCATATCTTCTTGACTCCTCCTTGACATGTGTGATTAATTGCCAGGAGTCCCTTTATTCTCAGCATCTTCCTCACCCATGTTGCTCAGGCTCTGCTCTCCAGCTGACACATTGTACCTCTCAAAAGAATTGAAATATGCTTTATATTTAAATTTACTTCTGTGATCAGGCTGAACCTGTCACACACCTGCCATCCTCATCTAATAATAGGTAAGTCTGAGAGAATACCAAGACTCCAAGTGTGTATTCAATACACAATCCATTGTGTGAAAATATTGGTGTGCTTCCTGGAGCCTGAGTTGATGCATACATTTGTTTTCTTTTATACCCACTCTCCTTACCATGGATATTTTTTCTTAAACCCAGTGTTTAGCTAATGTTTGCTGTGTTTTCTTTACTTGTATATTTACTTCAAATGGAAGATCACCAAATTTGAAAATTAACTCCTGCCTTCAAGACTTTTGTACTTAAAAATTACATAGAGTAGTCGAGTAGACAGTAGACAGGTAATCAGGGTTAAATCAATAGTTACTAATTTTAAATTATACCTCAGTGCATCATATTTCCTGGATTTTGAAAAAAGAAATTAAATTAGTTAACTTGTCTTAGGACTTCTTCAAAAAGCATGAAAAATGGAGTGTTGGTAGGATGCAATCAGTGCCTTTGAAAATATTTCTCTTAATGACAGCTTAAGTGAACATCCATTATTGCAGTGCTTTGTATTTAATTCCATTTAATTCCAAATGGAATACTCA